>JAEMWC010000221.1:115000-130000 GCA_016490735.1 Pachyseris speciosa
TTCATCTTTCATATATTTTTTTACAAGTGTTATAATTATTGTAAGTTATAAATGGTTGAGCTGTAAAGCAATTTTCAAGGGATATATGTTTATAGGGGTCTATGGATATACAAACCGATGAATGATGCCTGTTGTCACGTATCGGAAAACGTCGATTCACCTTCTGTCTTTGAAGTCTGAACAGCTAATATGTTAAAAGAAGTGTCCATACGAATTTTTACAAGTTCAACTGCGAGAAGAAAGCTTTTAACAAGTTCGAACTTACCTCCAGATGTTCATAATTAGACTGCCGTGTTTCCCCGTGTCCGCTCCGTTAAGAGGTAGTCCATGGAGTGGCCGAGCGGTTAGGGCGCTGGATTTTAATGCGGTTGTCCCGGGTTCAAATCCCGCTCTGGCCGCTAGCTGGTGTTGTTCTGGGTAGTCCCTGATTCAACTCCTCGGTCATCCTTGTAAATAGCCAACTGGTTTGCCGTCCTTTCCAGTTGGGATTCTTATCATGTTGAGTTTCTTTGAATTATTTGTTTCTCACATAGTTTGTATTTGTATCATTATCCCTGAAAAGCCCCGATGGGGAGAGGATAATTAAGTAAGTAAGTAAGTAAGTAAGTAAGTAAGTAAGTAAGTAAGTAAGTAAGTAAGTAAGTAAGTAAGTAAGTAAGTAAGTAAGCAAGTAATTTTGTTGAATAACTCAAGTACGGGATATCGTACACCCCTGAGACTTTGACAGGTATTTTATTTACTATTTTTCCACAATATCTCAATTTCTGGACATTAGTTTTTGAATGATAAGCGATTAGTGTTTACTTGCGTGGCTCGAAACTGACCGCAGAAACGTTCGGCTTTCTTATGTTTCAAATGGCCCTGGATTGACGTATTTGTAAACAGTTTCACTCTGTTGATTATTTTTCTCCTCACATTTCCCCGAGACGCCATTAACGTTTATGCGAAATAAAACTACATCATTCGATGAGCGCTTTCTTTCTCAAACAAATATCCATCGAAACGAAAACAAGTGTGCTTAGTTTTTTTTGGAATCAATACACTATTTTATCACAGTACATTGCGATGAACCTCTGTGGCCAAGAGGTCATTGTTTCTGCCTCTGACTCAGCTAACCCGGGTTCGATACCTATTAGTGGCTTATATTACGGGCTTTTTTTTCGTTTCTCTTTTTTTTTTCTTCTTTTTTACAAGTGTTACAGTTATTGTTCTCAATGGTTGAGCTGTAAAGCAAGTTTGTAATTTTAGGGGGATATATGTTGATAGGGGTTTAAAGAAATAGACTCCAACACAAGCTAAGCTCAATGCGTCCGATGTAAGAAAGACAGACTCTTCTCTATTCTTTTGTTTAGCGCTAAATTAGGGATACAATGCTGTTTTTTACAAGCCCGAGTTTAGGCTAATTGTAGCCTCTTGCTTCAAATTAAAGCCATAGAAGAGTGCTTAAGTGGCACCGCGTTTTCTCCACTGCTGTGGCGGCAACTTTGATTGTTTTGTCGGTACAACTCTATTTGACTGAGTAGGAGTAGCTGTCGCTTGAGAAAAAAAAACTAGTCGATCATGTAAGGGGTACCAGAGCTTCTGTTCTGAACAATTGAATTATAGGCTATGTATTTTCGCAAGTATAAAATCAAATATTTGGCTAGTTGTCAGGTTAGGCGTCAAAATGTCTGCGCTTTTGATGCATATTGTGACTCTTTCTCAGCCGAAACATAAAACGGGTTAACGCTAATGAAATGAACTTCAAGGTGAAGAAAATTAATCAACTTTTTTGTAATCTGAACTTATTAAGATAAATGGTTTATTAAATTACTTCGCAGCCTCACGGCTGAATTATGTAATTTTGCAATGAGTAATAAAACTAATTAAATCTCTTGTCATAATAACTCCACGTGAACAATGATTTATGGAATGTTTTTCAAGTAGGTATTATACAGATCATATCAGCTTCGTGACAAAGGGTTTCCGGATTGTGATTGGTTGAAGTGGATTTTGGGTGTGACATACAGGTTTATAGCAGCACTCTCAGAGCTGAGGCCCCATTCGCACAGGTGATTTCTTAGAAAGCAGATCGAGAACAAGAAGAGCTGTAAGGTTGATATCTTACTTGACGTCTACTATCGTGGTAAGCACTGCAAAGTAAAAGGTTTTGATTTGTTTTTCACTGATGGCTTCATTCTTCTGCTTATTCTTGATTGGTAAGTGTAATTGATCACAGATTCGCCCCAATTTCATTCCGCAGAGTGCGATTAAACCAGACATGAAGATCAAGCTGAGCATGGAAGGCACTGTAAACGGGCACAACTTCGTGATTGAAGGAGAAGGAAAAGGGAAGCCTTACGAGTAAGTAAGAGTTGAAAAATGTGAAATCAGTGTTAACATTACCTAGTTCAGAAAATTTTTCCTTTTTTTTCGGAGTTCTGCCAGTGAGCGAGAATTTGTCTAAAACCCGCGAGGTATGTCTTTGAGGTTAGCACAGCAGATAAACGAGGAACCATGTTTTTCAGTTTTCTTTGATCTTACACAGCCGTTAAGGCGATGAACTCAGCTCTATTTGCTACGTATTTCTAAGACAGGTAAAATTTAACTGAAACAAACTTTTAATTGTCTCACTCTGGGCTTATTTCAGATCGAAGGACACACCCTATATGGCGTGATCTGAATGTTAAGTATTTTGTTATTAAACCTATCCATTTCTAGTTTATTACGTGATTTACCCCTTGTTTCTAAAGTACTTTCTTTTCCCTTAAATTCTCTTTTCTTTCCGACTTACAAAGTTGGTATCCTGCCCTTGTTGTTTGAGTCAAAGGAAGCGCTCAAAACGTGTGCACAGTTATAAGAGCGAGAAACCCCGACATAAACTCGGGCGGCGGAGTTACAGTAATTTTTGCGGGTGTAAAAGAATGCTACAAAAAATGAATGTTTGTGGTGAGGGCTCTCAATGTGCACACCAAAATATTTACTTGTTTAATTGGGGCTAAATATAGAACAAGGATGCTATCACACCAAGATAACTGATTTTAGTTTAGAATTTCAGAACATTCCCTCATATCGATTAACGCCTTTTATTTGCTGTTTGTGTTTCAGGGGAACACAGACTATAAACCTTACAGTCATGGAAGGCGCACCTCTGCCTTTTGCTTTCGATATCTTGACACCAGCATTCCAGTACGGCAACAGGGCATTCACCAAATACCTTGCAGATATACTAGACTATTTCAAGCAGACTTTTCCTGCTGGATACTCCTGGGAAAGAAAAATGACTTTTGAGGATCACGCCGTTTGTAACATAACAAGCGACATAAGGTTGGTAAGATGTAAAACCGGTGCCTCCTTCGGTGTGAAACGTAGCACTGTGTCCCAGTTTAGTTAGTTCTAACATTACATCATGTTAATTTGTGCCGGCCCTTTTTTCACCGTTCATAATCATTTTGTAGGAGTATATTCATAGATCTATTGGTATAGTATTAACGCTCTATTGCTTGCGATCTTATTACTGGAAAGTGACATTAATTATGAATTTTTTTGAGCAACAAGTTTATCACCGTAACGAAGGAAATGAAAAAGAAACCTTCTCGTAACGTGTGGTAGGGCTCTTATATCTTACTGTACAAGTTTCTATTAAATTCTACCGCTAACTATGCCTTTTGTATGTTTTTCTGGTCAAACTTAGTATGCCTCACTTCTCTTTCAACAGAATGGAAGGCGACTGTTTCATCTATGATATTGTCTTTAAAGGGGAGAACTTTTCCCTCAATGGTCGAGTTATGTAGAAGAAGACGCTGAAATGGGAGCCATCCACTGAGAAGATGTACATGCGTGATGTGGTGCTGAAGGGTGATGTTAACATGTCTCTGTTGGTTGACGGAGATGACGAGTACCGATGTGACTTCAGTAGCAATTACAGGTACGTTTTTTTGTGTGTGTGTGTGTGTGAAATGATTGGACGACTCGGGAGAAGGAAAATGGACGAAATTCTATCAAGACATAAACAAATCTCAGTGATCGCTATTTCATTAAAATCAGTGACGTCAGTTTCTATTGCTCGAATATGGATGCCCCTGTTGAATTGGTGCTGAAGATGGCTCCAAAATTAACTGCTTAAAGGGAAGAGCCAATTTCGTAACCACGACATAACCTTACCTAGTAGGGGATAAGATTGTCATTTGTCAGTTTTGTTCTATTTGCATGTGTTTTTGTACCCAGCCCATTGTCACTGATCGAGTTCGTTTGCTCCTTTGTAGGGCGAATCAGATTGTGCAGTTGCCAAAATATCACTTTGTGGACCACCGCATTGAGATATTGAGCCACGAGAAAGATTACAGCAAAGTTAAGCTGCATGCGTCTGCTGTTGCTCGCTATTCCATGCTGCCGAGTTAGGCCAAGTAAACATGGGCTAAACGAAAAGCCAGGACGACAGCAAGAAGAGAACGTGTTTCTGCTTTTCTTT
Organism: Pachyseris speciosa; assembly: GCA_016490735.1. NCBI lineage: Eukaryota > Metazoa > Cnidaria > Anthozoa > Scleractinia > Pachyseridae > Pachyseris > Pachyseris speciosa. The sequence goes on from JAEMWC010000221.1 coordinate 119,451, forward strand.
TTCTTAAAAGCATTTACTCGAAAGTTTTTTTATACTTTAGATTTCAAGGATTCGGAATTTGTTAGAGACTAGCTCTAGAGTTGAAATTTGCAAAGAACTGAAAAAAAGTTTTCATTTTCATGTGGGATAACACCATAAGGATAGACCTTTTAAACTCAGTTGAGAAAACTGTAGTAAGAATAAATTTTGTTGTCGATACCAGGTCTTGTGGAGTTTTCTTATCTTATAGTACTGGCTTGTGGAGGGCAGTGACGTCTCCTGTAAACGTTATCAACAATTCAAGTGTTTTCTTTCCCCTTTCTGTTGCGTTTTTTAAAGATATAAAGTTCAACAGGCGTTGTCCCATACAAGAAGGTTCGATCATCGATTGTGGTTTGATGCAAATTAAATATCAAGGACGTTAACAGGACCGCAAACACATCCTCACACATGATAAAATGAAAACATATCCTCGTGCTTGATAAAACGAAGAAAACCCTCTTCCTGAACAGGTTTTTAAGTGCGAATTGTATACTGCACCTCTAAATGCTCGCTCGAATCCACAGCCTTCCACCGTCTTTTTTGGTTTTGCTAGTCTTCCTCAAGCTAAAAACCGGTTTTATGGCCACTAAGCTGAAACTTACATTTTCGTGTAACTTAGTTGATGGGTACCTTTTAATTGTTGGAGCTGGTAGAATTTTCCGGAACAGTCCATTCAGCTTTCTGTAAAGAAAAAAAATATAGTTAAGACTTAAGTTTCGTGGAAGCAAGTGGTTGAAGTGGTTGTTGTTTTCGAAATTTTATTGCGCAAAGGAAATGTTCTTACTTTTTCTCGATGTGACCTGATGAGCTCGTGGCTGTAGCCTTTCTTTCAACGTTATTTTGGATGTTGTTATTTTTTTGCTTTTCGTAGAAAGTTCCGTGCATGCAGCTTTTCTTCGTTCAGTTGCCAAACGGCGCCAAACGGTAGCTTAGCGTAGCAGAGGGGCATTTTGTCTGCGCATGTTCCGTAATCCCGTTCTCATGAGGATAACCGCTGGAATGAATCTGTCAAATGAAGGCATTGAAAAATAAAATGGCGGCTGACAAAAAGCCGTCTTGTAGCTTGCGGCTCTCAAAGTTTCCCTTCTTCAAGCTCTATTTTCATGTGAAAAATTGTAAAAGACGTTAAGACGTTTTCGGGAAGAAAGCTCCAGCCAAATCCGTGTCAACGGAAACCTACATCGACGAATACAATATGAATTTTTGATGCGACATTGAATTTTGATGATGACAAAAAAGATGAGTTTGGTAAGTTTGTCACCAGTCAAATTCAGATTGGATACGACGCTTGTTTGAGAAGTAAAATTTTGGAACATCTGAAAGGGTCTCGTAAGAGCTCTTTAAGAGTACAGCGTGAGTACGGACACACTGAATGACCTATCGTCCGGATCGTCTCGAAGAAGTATAAACAATTTAGTTAATTGTACGTTCTTTGAATGCCAAACTACTAGGGTTGAGAAATGAAGATTATCAGATTGTAAAACTTAAGTCGTAAGCGTATTTGAACATGTGAGATTGCGTTGATCTGAAAATATCGCCTTTTCTGTCGAGAAAACAAAACAAAAAAACAAAACAAAACAAGGTAAACAAGAAGCTTGAGTTTTAGAGAAAATATCAATTATTTTTATCTTTGTTTCAATACTTGCTTCACGTCCTTGAGATTTTGCAAGTTACCATATGTAGATGTAGATGCTTGAGTTGTCTTACGGCAAAAACTTACAGCGCGTTTACCTTCTGTTTGCACAAATCTACGTACACCGCCTAGGACATGAGTTTCTTGGGCATGGACAAAAAGGATACGGAAATTGGGGGGATGGATGGTCAGCTATAATTTCATTTCCTTTATTGTAACTTGTTCTGTTAGGAGAAGGGTAATAAAGTTGTTGTTGTCTCAGAAGACTACAAATGAGTTCCTAATAAAGTCATGTTCTCAACACATTTGTCATTTAGAAGTACAGTACAAACCACGGAATGTAGCTTTCTTCTGCTTCAACTAGTTGCAGAGACTTTTCAAATTAATTGCACTGCCTTGAGTGGATTGGAATTGTTTGACGGGAGATAAAGATTAAGTTAAAATGTGATACACACTCTCCTATCCAGTTCCCCCTTTCCAAACCTTTTGTACTGGCTTGACAATAACCAGCAATCATGTAGCAGTTCCTCCCTTGTGTACAAAAATAAAGAAAGAAGCAAAAAAATAAAAATAAATCCAGACAGATTGCAAAGAGTACATGAAGTTTTTTGAACTTTATTGTGCTTGACTACTTTACAGGAAATTTTGTTGTTGTTGTTTGGTAAGTGAATTACAATGCCACAGACTCTATAATGCGAAACATGACCTTACGATAGCATATGGCACAGTGCTTGGAGCAGGTCTGGGTATTTGTATGAGAAAGTTAATGGTTTTCAGGCCTGTTAATTTTGCTGCTGCAGGAAAATAATCTGGTAGTGCCCAAACAGAATTCTTCAGCTGCAATCTCAGTGTCAACATTACTCTAGGGGACAGTTCTCAAACTGCAGGTGATATGTACATATTCACACTCAATATTAGAGTTTCCAAGACCGCAGAATTGATCAACAAAGCTTGCTCTTTAACTTGTCTGCCTTGTCATCCTTTTTACGTGTTATCACAGCAATTGGTCTTCTCTGTATATCCTTAAAAAATGTTAGGAGAACATAAGTGTTAGTTCCTTCCTTTTAAGCAAATTGTTTACAAAACAGTCTCCATAACCAGTCTAGTGGAGTATCAGTTATATGAAATTGTATTTTTATTAACACAGATTTTGATGGTCAAAAGTTAATACATAGTTGCATTCCATGTCATGATCATCAGTGAACACTGATGATATGTGCATAAAAATGGACTTAATATAAGAGTACCAAGTGTTTTGAATTTATTCATGACCTTCCAGAGAAATTATGGTGTATTTTATTTTAGAACCCTTAATGTTGAAATAGAAAAGCAATACTATCAATCTTTTATGGTCTTGCTTATATCTAAATTAAGCATCAACATCTTTTCCTCCTGTGTATGCTCATGTCATACTCTTTAGCTTGGTCAAGTTTTGAAAAAGATTATACTACATATCAAATGATGAGGCTAAAACAAATCTTCAAGCTTGTTATATTGTAGTATTATTTCAAGAGAACAGTTAGGTTTGATTTTACAGTTTCCATTGTACCAGCATAAACTCACCTAATCAGTAACAGATAATTTACAAGGGGCTTAGATATGCAGGCACCAATAAACTTAATTTAAATGTTTAGGTACAACAGTTGTGATATATATAGGGCTAGTATATCAGTTCACTTCTGAGCATTCCTCTTGATTTGAAAGATGTACAGGTCTGTACACCATAAAGAGTATTACTTTACCATAAATAAATAAATAAATAATAATTAACACAAGCTCATATCAAGTATACATCAGCCATCTGAAAAGGCCACTTTTCGCCATTCGCTAATCCAAAATATAACATTTCCTAAATTTTCAAAGCTCTGTTGAAAATCAGCTAGTGTACAGACCTCTCATTTAGTTTTGCGGTCCCAGAGTTTAACAATAATATTCCAAGAAAACTTGTGCAACTCCATAACACTTCCCTTCACAAGAAAGTGGAATTGCCAGTATTTCAGCGGATTGCCATGGACTGTTACCATTACACCTTTATATACAAGGCACAAGATTAGGACAAAATTAATTAACCTTCAGATAATTATTGCAAGTGTCTTAATTAAATATTTCAAGACCCTATTCTTAAACTGAAACAAAGGCAAACATGTCCATTGATAAAAATATAAAGTTTGTTACATTTTAATACCAATATCCATGGGAAAGATGCCTTCTTACATTAGAGAAGAGCATCAATTTTTTTAACTATCACCCGGTATCTTGGTAGTTCGAATTTGAAATGTGACAACAACGTCCAACTTTTAGTTTCTCACTGTAAACAGATTATAATAATCATTCTTTAAAAACATTAAGGGCTAACAGCCTTTACTCTGGGGAAAAATGGTGTTTTACATTTTTAAAATTGTAAAAATTCAACTCATAAAATAAGAGAAGGTTGTATGCCAACGAAACAAATAAAGTCCTTGCTTTGAAAGCTCATTCCATTTTTCCCGCTGTTCTCAAAACATTACATGTATCTTTGAAAAATAAATTATTTGTGGAGAAAGTTAAGAACTTAGAATGTCCCTCGACTACGTACTTTTGAATTTCTTTGGTTACAAATGTAACACTCGTAAAGAAAAATAAAACCTTCAAAAGTTCCACTTGTTCTAAGGTAGCCGGCACTGAGGTGAAGTGTACAAAACGAAGTTGAAATCTACAACAAAGGCACAAACCGCACGTCTTCGACGGAGAATGTCAGCACTTTACACCGAAAAAATGAAAAGCGCGCATTTTTTCCCGATAAACAAACTGCATAAAACGAAATTGAAATGAATAAACGATACACTGGCGGTATTAAGAAACTTGGGGGTCCGTAAGAATAAAAAGTTACGTTCAAGTCTTTACTTGAGGTATACTACGACGGCAAAAAAAACAAAATAACCACATATCAAAACAAAAGCAGAAAAAACTTTGTCAGAATGCAAATGTAATCTTAAGAAACTACAATAATGGCAAACGTCTATTAAGAATTACCTTGTTAAATAGACTTGAAAGGAACCTCGACAAAAGACCTCTGTGATCCAAGTCTTCGAAAATCGTCGAAAACTAGACGGATGAAACTGCGAAAGTAATGCCGGTGGACCGCTTTCAATCACGGCGACAGAACATTTTTTAAAGTCTTTATACCTTTACGGCTGTGAAGAGAAGGGGAAGACACTGTTACCTGGTACGTTTTAAAACTTGGGGATCGTGAAAATTTTGGGTAATTTCGCCTCAGAGTTCATCAAAATTAACCTCCAAATCAAAATGTCCACCATAAATTAAACGATGTAGCTTATAATCGCCTTGACCTACAAGGTAGTAATTCAGTTCACATTAACCCTCATCACCAATAGACTAACCTTGATTGTTTGGCTTCTCATGTCAACATCTGGATAGTCGGTGAAATTAATTTTCAAAACCACGAACCGCGGTTGTTTGGCCGCCCAGATCACTTTTTGGCTGTTAAGATCTTCTCAAAACAAGTCACTTCAAGCACTTTGAGTACGCCGAGCACTAGCAATGCATAAATACTTCGTACTTTCGTTCATGTCTTATCATAACATCCGTCCAACTGTAAAAGATCGCTTTCGGAAAACTATTAATTGAGCGTTCTACAAGCAACATGGCTTCCATGAACGATCGTTTAGCATTCCATTGGAGCATGCGCAGACAAAATGCCCCTGTGCTGCTTAGCGTAGCTTAGCGTAGCTTAGCGGCAGCCTCGTCTCCAAAGTGTTTCGTCATAAAAGATCAAGATGCTGATTGGCTTGACAGAAAAAGCGCGCGAAATTTTATAGGTAGAATAACCTCAGGGCAGCCTCATGCATCGAACATTTTTTGGGCGATTTTTTGAGGACTTTTCTACAGTTAGGAATACTCGAAATAGGACCTCGAAATAGACGGTAATCGTATTTTTTGGGACTTATGGTATGATATGGTATTTTATTTATCCACATTACACGGATGAGTACAAGACTCGTTTAAACGTGAATTGGTGCCAAATAACTATAAATCCATACATATTAAGACATAAAATAAATAAATAGGATGAACGGAATAATATTGCGTTCCTTCTACTCCCGATGGAATGAACAGAATAGAATTTCGGCGGGAAAATCTTGCGCGGCCCGCCGAACTCGTGACGTGTCACCGAAGTCAGGTTCAAGTGCTCGGCCCAGACTATATTCTGCGTGCTGCTTTCAGGTCACTTCTGCCAAGTGTATTCCGTTTTCAAGGAATGAATTCTTTTATAAGAAAAACAACACATAAAGCGGTTGTTTTTCTTATAAAACTAAGAATACACAGAACAGTCTCAAAAAAAAAAGGATGTGCCCTTAGTTTGTATGACTAAATTGGGTATCAGCTAAGGAGCTCTAAACGTTTCTTAAGCAGCTGTAAGTTCGGCTAACACACATTTACACTGGGAGCACCTGTGTTCGGATTCCTTTGCAAATTAAAGTTTCATTTGCAGAAATTTCCTAGTTACTGGCGCTTTCCAAACTTGCCGGATGGTTTCGAGGAAAGGAAAGGCCTCCCTGGCGTAGGTTTACTAAAGGTCTTATTTCAGAAAACTCACAATTGAAACCAAAGTACCAAAGTGAAAGATGCTCTCCGAAGAAATATTTCACCGAAACGGACAGTCGGGTACAACTCAAGTTAGAGAACTAAGGCCTATTGCAAACGTCGTACTACTGCCGTGCCGAACTCAAATGAATTTACCCGGCAGTGGCTCGAATATAGCACGGCACTTGTTCAAACGTCGAATTTAATTCATTCGCGCTAAATTCAAAATATAACAAACAATAAAACAACCTAAAATAAGTTAAAACACGTGAACCTAATTTATGAAGTCAGTTCGGCACGACAAGAGCACGCCATTTCAAACTAAGTCGCGCTTCTGCCGTGCTAAATAGTCGTGCCGAACTTATTTCAACCTGCCAAACTAAATGATTTCAAACGGCGTGCTTCTTTCGTGCGTAAGTCGAATTTAATTCTTGAATTTAGTTCGGCTCGGCAATGGTGCGACGTTTGGAACGGGCCTAACAAAGGTAGTGCGAAATTCAGTATGCGCAAATAAACATCATACAAATAAAAAGCCAAAGCGCGCACTGAGGCGAGAACTCAAATAGAATAAACGTATGCGTAAAACATTATTAGAAATTACGATGGCAACAAAACCTTGTTTAGATTTCGAAAAACATGGAAGTTCGTAACAAAATGCAGTCAACAAACCAACAAAACAACCAGCTCCCAGATGGCTTGTTAGTTCAGTCGATAGAGCGCTGCACCGGTATCGCAGAGGTTGTGGGTTCGAATCCCGTACAAGCCTAAATTTTTTTCAGGCTTTATTTTCACTACTGCTTAGGTAGTGTTCATAACTGCGATGATCATTCACATATGAAATCATTAATCCGCAGTTCAAATATATGATTTTCATATACATTCACCACTCACGGGTATATTACGAACCAACAAAACGACCAGCTCCCAGATGGCTTGTTAGCTCAGTCGGTAGATCGCTGCACCGGTATCGCAGAGGTCGTGGGTTCGAATCCCTTGCAAGCTTGAATTTTTTTTCAGGCTTTATTTTCACTACTGCTTAGGAAGTGTTAATAACTGCGATGATCATTCACATATTAAATCATTAATCCGCAGTTCAAATGTATGATTTTCATATATTCATTCTCATAAAATGCAGTCAGTTAAAAACAAATAGCGACAGATGTTGTTCAATCCTGTTTGTTTGCTTTCCGTCTAAGGCTCGAAATAATCTAGACTGAGATTTGCTAACAAAAAAAGGACTTTTCAAAGGCGATAGGTATCTCCGACTGGGTGAAATGAAAATTTTGTGAGATTTTGTTTGAAACGTTAAGTAGCCGTGAATATTACCTTTCCTTCTTCCGCTCAGTGTTATGTCCAATGACAAAAAGAAACTCGACTGCCAGCGGAAATAGCTCGAACTTTTTTCCTTTCACACAAAAAATTCAACTGACCCTCCAATGATCAAGGGGAAATGATTGTTTGACGTCACAATAAGACTTAATGACGAAGATTACGTACGTCATGGCACAGCAAATCTCTCGCGCCTAGGTTTTTCGGGTCGCTCAACCCTAATCAAATTTGCACTTAAAAGAGAAAAATAAAAATTCAAATACTTTCAACACACTTTTAAATTCACAAAACTAGTTTCGCTGTAACAACAGCCTCATCAGTTGATCTTTCAAGTGGAGATGAGGTGTAGTAATACTTTCTTAGCTTCGGCTAATCAACCCTAATCCAGATGTGGCAATCCTGATGCAATTCCATAAATCGCAATACTAGTTGCTGTCGTTGCTTTTTACCATGTTGTTAATTAGGATAAACGAAACTATTGCAATTCGTCTTTCGAAATTCGGACAGCAGTGCAAAAATTCACGGAAACGCTACAGCGTCGTATTATATTTTCTTTTTCTCGTTGCATAAAATTTTCGCCGAAACCCGGTGACGGGAGCGTTTACCATTTGTACAAAAAAATCGGTCGGAACGGAAGGCTCCCCACGGTACACGCTTGTCCCGTCAAAGCGTTTGGCTAGTCTAAGAGCGTTTACCATTTGTACAAAAAACAGTCGGAATGGAACGATTCCTACCACGATTCCTTCCTGTATCGTACGAACTTTTCCCGTCAGAGCGATCGAAAAGAGCGCGAAAACGACACCGGAACAAGCATGGTTTGGCCAACGGTACAGAAAAAATTCGAAAATTTCGATCATCGGTCGGAAACTTTCCGGTGGTATGAGTTGTACCATTTGAATTTCCAACTGGAATCGTCACGAAAAAATGCGCGAAACGAAAGAGTAACCTCTCCTTCAATAGAAGTGCGACCGCGCCTTGTGTTTTTGTCTTCGCCATCTTTTTATGGTTGCATAAGCCGAAATATGTCAGCAAAACAGTAGATGTAATACACGGTGTTCGTTGGATTTATGGTATAATTTTTCATGTTATGAAATTTTTTAATCATCAAGGGAACAGATAGTGAAAGTGATGGCTTACAGATTGTGTACGCGCGGAGTAAATTCGTTGTTGGGTAAGACAAGTTTGAGACTTGTGCAGTGCCAGGTAAGGTTATGATTCTTTTCCGTTTACTTCTTTTGTGTTTGTTTTGCTGCTCAGGTAAATCAGAAGCTCAAGCTAAACTCAAGTTTTAGTTAATAGCAGCTTATATTGTTGCTAGCAAATATTATGGCTTTGCTAAGTTTGCCTTTTCATTTCAACGCGTTTGTTTCTCCGTAAACGTAGTTTGCGCGGCACTTCAGTAGTTCCCGAGAGTTATTGCTGAGTCAGAATGCAAGAAGCTCATGGCTGTTAGGAGGAATCCTCAATTTTGATCCTCCGAAGGGTAAGGAGAAAGCTTCCTTAAAAGTTCTCAAGATAATAAATGGTGTAATAAAACATACCCCAATTTATACGACCCTTGTTTAAGTTAGCTGCGGTGTAGCGTGATAGGAGCTATTAATATTATAGCTTCTAATGTTATCGATCTCAGCTGATGACCTTCACGAATGTATTGTACTCCTATTTATCGCCAAAGAAATATGTGAAAGGAAAACAATGAGAGATCTTGATGTGTCCTCCACTTTGGATGAAGTTTTTTTTGTTTGCCTCTACATTCATCAGCGGAGAGACTTAATTCACCGTTGAAATACTGTGTCACTGTACTAATCTTCTTGTGGACAGTATGTCCAGCTCACGTCCAGCTCACGCCTACATGCAGACAGTCGTAGAAGTATTATTCCTTGCAAAACGTGAGGTTTAACTCCTGTAATGGTTTTATGGGCTACCCTGACAGTGCACACCATTTTGCATTAAGTAAGGATTTTAATCTTACAACATGTACGAAGGTATATCTATGACAAAAATGTATTTTCCAAATCGTGAATGCATCAATCTGAAGCTGAATGACAAAGACCTGTTTCAGGTATCATGCAGATAGTCAAAATGCAGAAAGGTATGATGGTAAGAAGCATCACGCACATAGGCATAATGCAAATAGGCATAATGCGGGAAGGCATTGCACAAATAGGCATAACATGAAAAGGCATGATGCAATTAGTTATAACGCAAAAAGGCATAATGCAAATAAACGTAGTGCAGAAAAGCATAACGCAAATAGCCATAATGCAAAAAGGTGTAACGCAAATAGACATACATAATGCAAAAAGGCATCACACAAATAGGCATAACACAAAAAGACATAGCGCGAAAAGGCATAATGCAATAGTCATAACGTGAAAAGGTATAACGCAAATAGAGAAAGCGCGGAAAGGCATAATGCAAATAGCCATAATGCGAAAAGGCGTAACGCAAATAGACGTAACACAAAGAGAGTGAGGAGAGGAGGTATGGAAGCTGAATTGCCTCATTTAACAGGGAGGATGCTGTCTTCTGTAAAGTAGAAACTGCATGATTTGCAGCCATGTTCAAAATGTGCTCTGAAAGAGCTCTGAAATCTGAATCAGCGGTATGGGTTTCTGCGGGCGCTAGTTTTGTCTTGCTTTCAGCAGCAATTACCAACCCCTTCCTCTTCCCCTTCTTGACCCCATGCCCCTCCCCTGCTGCCACTCTTTGTGTTATGTCTATTTGCGTTATGTCTTTTCGTGTTATAGCTATTAATTTTGTGTTATGCCTTTTCACGTTATGTCTATTTATGTTATGCCTTTTCATGTTATGCCTATTTGCATTATGCCTTTTCGCATTGTAGCTATTCGCATTATGCCTTTTCACGTTACGTCTATTTGCATTATGCCACTTTCCGTTATGCCTTTTCACGTTATGCCTACTTGCGTTATGCCTTTTCGTGTTATGCCTTTTTGCATTATACCTATGTACATGATGCCTT
>JAEMWC010000221.1:135000-197500 GCA_016490735.1 Pachyseris speciosa
ACTCAAATCAAGGCAGGCAAGTATGTTGACCTGAGCGATTTACTGGCCGTGAACTTGCTGCAGAAGGAAACCGAGCCGCAAGTGCTGTTCGACGGGCGCCTTGTTCTCACGTCCCAACCGAAGCAACAGCACCGGAAGATCGAGGACATCACGTCCTGGATGGAAGCCTTTTCCATCTTTGCTATGATTTTGGTCACCCACTTCCCACATCGATGGAAGGACTTATTGCAGTACCAGCTGCTCATCCTCCGCACATTCCGTCATTTCTCAGGCAAAGTGTGGCTCGCGTACGACCGAGTATTCCGTGAGCATGCCGCCGCCATTCGCTTGACGGATTGGTCGTCGATGAACGTGCAATTATTTAATTTCCATGCTGCTGGTTCATCCATCCGTGACTCCACTCTGGCCCAATCTAATGAGTACCCTGAGCCACCAGGATCTTCGTCTTCTAATGTCGTTTGCATTTCATGGAACAAGGGGCGCTGTACAGCACCCTTCGCGTTGTGTCGCTATGCCCACCGCTGCAATTTATGTTCTGGCTCCCATCGTGCGACGACGTGCCCCAATCGCTCCAGCCGGGACAGCCGTGAAGAAGACAAACGTCGCGGAAGTTCTCCAGGATCTTCCTCCGGTGCCAAGGCTCGCCGTACGTGAGGGATTCGTTAGTTGCCGGGTGTCGCAGCCATTCGTGCGTATAGTCTGCCGTTGTCCTTACGGTTTAGCCATGCCGCCTCGTGTTGGTGCTTCGCTCATTCCCACGTGAACATTCATGATTTTGTTGTTTATCGTTTTTGTTAGTGTGGCACTTCGCCTTAGTTGATTAGTTATCATAATGTGGTCTCTTTTGGGGCTATTTTGTTATGTTTGACAGTTAGTGTGCGGCTATATTGTCCCTACACCCCGTTTAGCAGGGGTCAGGGTATCAAGCCTTTTTCGCTCACCTGCCTCGTTGCTAGGCTCTCTTGTTTGCATTTGTACCAGTCTCGGATGTTAGATAATAAAATGCTATGGTTGGGTTTTCATCATTAATTTTGCAAGTGTTTCTTTTCTTTGCAATTTTATCCTCAGGGGGTTCCATTTTCCTTCCAGTGTCGGTGGTCTCTCCCCTGAATGTGGCACAATTCACGTTGGACCTGGCTGGGCACCCAGATCAGCAAGCAGTCGCCTTTGTTTTGCAAGGCCTCATGCACGGGTTTTGCCTGGGATTCCAATCTACTCGTACACTTAAATCTGCCAAACGGAACAAACCCTCGGCATTCCAGAACCCGAAAGTTATTAACGATTATTTGGCCCATGAGGTTTCCAGATGCCGGGTGGCTGGCCCCTTTCCCTCAATTCCCCTTCGGAATTTACAAATAAGCAGTTTTGGGGTAATCCCCAAAAAAGGCCAACCTGGCAAATGGCGGCTTATTGTTGACTTATCCTCCCCAGGTGGGTACAGCGTAAATGACGGTATTAGCGCTGACGCATTCTCTATGCATTACATCAAACTCGACCAGATTATCCGCATGGTGGCCAAGCACGGTCGTGGGGCCATGATGGCAAAGTTCGATGTCAAGGCCGCTTATCGCAACGTTGCAGTGCATCCTGAGGATCGGTACCTGTTAGGGATGAAATGGTGGGGCCAATTCTTTGTTGACTTAGCTCTTCCTTTTGGGCTCTGCTCGGCTCCCTATATTTTTAACTCGATAGCAGACATGGTGGAATGGATCATTATTAATAGGTACAATGTGGCCGACCTTATGCACTATCTCGATGATTTCCTCACTGCAGGCCTGGCCTGTTTGAACCAGTGCACTAATAATTTGCAAACATCCCTGGCAGTTTGTCGGTCACTTGGCCTTCCCCTCCACCCTGGCAAGTGCGTTGGCCCGCTCACTTGTTTGACCGTGTTGGGAATTGAACTAGATTCAGTGCAGCAACCGGCTCGTCTGCCAGAAGACAAGTTAGCCGCCCTTCAGGAGTTGATTCAGTCGTGGCGGAACAGGCGGTGGTGTACCAGACGTCAACTCGAGTCGCTGATCGGACACCTTCACCACGCCGCCAAAGTTGTGTGGCCTGGTCGTACTTTTCCACGCCGCATGATTGACCTCCTCTGTTGCTTTCGCTCGCGCGAGCATCCTATTCGTTTGAGCGTGGAATTCCACAAGGATATCCAGTGGTGGTCTGATTTTCTCATGTCGTGGCATGGGGTGAGCTTTTGGCTTTTCCCGGGTCTGTCTGCTTCCACAGATGTGGAGGTCACGTCAGATGCTGCTGGCTCCTTGGGATTTGGCGCTTACTTCAAAAATGAGTGGTTCAGCGGAGCGTGGGCCCCCTCCCAGTACGATCAATCAATCGCGTACAAAGAACTGTTCCCTGTGGTGGTTGCTTCTCCCGTCTGGGGTCCGCAATGGCACCAATGCCATGTCTTGTTCCGCTCGGACAACGAGGCAGTGGTGGACATTCTCACGTCCAGGACATCAAAGGTCCCATGCATTATGCAGCTGCTGCGCCACTCACTTTCCGCTGCGGCTCGCCATAATTTTACCTTTACAGCTATACATCTGCCTGGCATTCATAACTCGATTGCTGATGCTCTTTCCCGCTTTCGTTGGCAGGAGTTCCGGCGTCTGGCGCCCGAGGCCTTACCACTCCCAGCTCCAATCCCTCATCAGCTATGGGATCTTTTGATATCTCCACCTTAGAGGCGCGGTGCCACACTCTTCTGGTGCATGGGCTGGCATCCTCTACACGCAACTCGTACGCTTCAGGTCAGAAAAAGTTTTATGACTTTTGTACTCAGCTCGGTAAGATTCATCCATCCGGTTCCCCTTGCCCGGTTGACGAATGGACGCTATGCCTGTTCGCAACATTCTTGGCCAATACTGTGCAATACTCCACCATCAAGGTGTATCTCTCTGCCGTGCGCTCCTTGCACGTCGACCAGGGCTTTTGTATCCTCTTGTCAACTGTTTAAGGTTGCAGCGGGTGCTTCGAGGAATTAAGCGAACTCAGGGCGATTCTTCTCAACGGCTTCCAATCACAGATGAGATCATGGCTGTTATCTTCAAAGCATTGGACGTCACGATGGCGGATCATTGCATGTTTTGGGCCGCCTGTTGCCTGGCGTACTTGGGCTTTCTTCGCTCTGCGGAATTCACCGTCCCCAATTTGGCCAGTTACTCCCCTTCCATCCATCTGGGTGTGGCCAATATCGCTGTGGACGCTAGTTCATTGCCCTCGTGCCTTCGCATTAGGATAAAGGCATCCAAAACTGACCCCTTCCGAAAGGGGTGTTTCGTGCACATAGGCCGTGGCTCGTTTCCGCTGTGCGCAGTCCAATCGCTGTTGGCGTATTTGACTTTAAGGGGCGACAGACCAGGCCCCTTATTTTTGTTTCAGGACGGTCGCCCGTTGTCTCGATCTCTGTTGACGGCTTGGTTACGTCACATCTTGCCTTCGGCTAACATCCAAGGCAACTTCTCGAGCCACAGCTTTCGCATTGGGGCAGCTACTGTCGCAGCTCGTAATGGCATCCCAGATCATCAAATTCAGGCTTTGGGGCGGTGGACCAGCACCGCCTATTTGTCTTACATTCGTACTCCTGCGGAGACGTTATCGCAACTCTCTAAACAATTGACTGCAGGTGTTTCAGGTTGCTCATCATAGCACCCGTCAGATTTTACTTTCACTCAGTCCTCTGGGGACAAATTAGGGCACCGTTGTATCTCTACCTATGCTGGTTTGTGCTTAGCACAGTTGTCTCCGATGTTATTTGAATTCTCCGCGCTGTTTCGTTATGCTGTGGCCAGTAAGCACTGGGGGGCAAGTAGGGGCTTTGCACTCATAATGGGAGTCCGGTCAGGGAGTTCAGCCCTGGCAGTGGGACGGAGGACAGCCTGTTGTTGCGGGTTGCAGGTTTGCGCGTCATCACTGGGTATGTATGCTCCTTTTTGTTTTCTTGTCAGCGGCAGGCTTTGGGGTTGGTGCTTGGAGAGTCTTTTTTTGGGGGGTCTCGGTCCCTCTCCCACCCTGCTCGCGGGCCCTTCGCTCCCCAAGCACTCTGCTTGGAGCGCGAGGTCTGGTGGTTGCCGCTCACAGGGTTGTCATGGTTACCCTACACGCTCGGCTCCGGTGCTCGAGGCCCCACCATCTTTCCAGGCACCTTCCCCAAGCTCATCTATTGTTGATGAGTTTAAATGTGGTTAAATGTAATTTAAGCTAAGTTAAACGCGAAACAATGCTGGTTTGGGGTTTCCCTTGTCTCGGTCATGCGCAGTGGTGGGGGATCTGCAGGGGGTCGTGTGGTTTTACAGCTTGGGTTTTGAGGTCAACTCATTTGCACGTGCACTTTTGCCTTTTCGACGGTGCTTGGCGATTTTACTCCCCGCCCTTCCCTCCCCCTTTTCCGTTAAGTATGTGGTAAGTATCATGGTTCCACTGTCTTTTGTCAGTGTGACGGTGCCTGGTGGTTGCCGCTCACAGGGTTGTCATGGTTACCCTACGTGCTCGGCTCCGGTGCTCGAGGCCCCACCATCTTTCCAGGCACCTTCCCCAAGCTCATCTATTGTTGATGAGTTTAACTGAATATTTTATGTCTAGTAGAAAAAGCTCTTTGGCTAGTGAGAACTACCATTTTACTAGCCATAAGCCTACTGGTAACAAAAGTTAAGGTCGAGCCCTGGATAGTACCAATCGATAGAAAACCAACTTGAAAAATACTTCTCAAACCTGAAATGTTTTCCAAAGTTTTGAGAAATGCACATCAGGGCTTGGCCACACAGTCTGAAGATCTTTGTATAGCATTGTACATTTGTATTGCACTTTTATAGGGTGAGTTTTTCAGTCAACAGTAATGTTTCAGTGGTTAGTTTCAAGTGGTCATTTGGTGATTTTTATTAGCTGGGGGAGAGTACACTGGCACAAAATATTTATGTTTGAAATTCTGTACATTTTACAAGTATTTAACATTGCTGTTGGAAATATCAATCAAAGCATGTACAATTTCATGTAAGTGGTCATTTGGTGATTTTTAATAGCTGGGGTAGAGTACACTGGCACAAAATATTTATGTTTGAAATTCAGTACATTTTACAAGTATTTAACATTGCTGCTGGAAATATCAATCAAAGAATATACAATTTCAATTTCCGCTGTACATGGCAAAATTGTTAACTGTGCATCATGGGCCAGCGATGTATTTACACAAAATTCAATTGTTTTTTTTTTTTCAGGTGGACAGACTTGTTGTTTCAAATCAAACGTTAGTTAAAGTTTTTCTGAAGAATGACCCAAACAAGGTAATGAGATTCTTCTGTGAGCAGCAATGAGTAAGTTGCAGGTAAAAATTAAATTCAGGTATAAAAGTTTTAACCCAGGTTGAATCTCAAAACTTTTTGTCTCCTAACCCTAGTTATGAATAATTAGGGCTAACAACAACAACGATCTTTATTCACATTATTCAGGTACAAAGAAGAAGTAAAACAAAACAAAAAACAAGAAACTATAGAAAACAAATAAAGCTTTTGAGTTGGCTGCTGCTTATTTCCATTAGATATACATTATTGGGGATTTTAATTTAGATCTCCTGAAATACAGTGAGCATTTATTATCTGAAGAGTACCTAAAATGCTCTTTTCTTACTAACAATTTACTACCTTTAATAAAAAAACCAAACAGGCTCACTCATCATACTTCTACTCTGATTGACCACATTTACACACATTCTAATCTGAGTGTGGATGCCGGCATTGCGCTAGTTGATATCTCAGATCATCTACCAGTGTTTTGTGTGCTTGGCTAGGAGACACAGGAAATTGATTTTCACCTGAATTTAATTTGTACCTGCAACATATGTCTTTGTCTCTTAAAATCCAATGAGTTTGTATTCAAGTGTCAATATTAAGTAACTTTCATTAATTGTTTAAACAACTGATGAACTTTCTTTACTAGGGAGAGGTCATACCAAGAATGCCATTTACAGTACATGTGTTTGGACCAGTTAATTGGCTTGTGAATATTCAGACTTTTTGTGAAACAAAAAAAAGTAGTCTGGAATTGCTCAGTGATTATTTTTGTTTATGCGTTAAGCCTAGTTTTCACTTGCGACATAAGCACATGTACAAGCATAAGCGCAAGCGCAAGAGTGCTTGTTGCACCATGAAAATGGGCTTAATGCAAGCTGTGGAACATAAGCATAAGCGCAAGGATAAAAATTTTCCTTTTCCTTGTGCTTGTACTTATGCTTGTGTTCGCTTGTGTAGTGTTCGTTTTCACTTGGCATAAGCTACTTATGCTTGCGCTTGAGTTTGCCTCGCTAGTGAAAACCAGGCTGTAATGACACTCAACCAAAAACAGCTGTACTTCTTGGAAAAACACCAGCAGACCTCTCCAAGGCAGTGTTTTCTGTTATATAGTAGGTCCTATTCTCCTAGAGGACAGATCGAGCAACAATGAAGATGACCCGTAATGCACATACATGTAGCAAGACATAAAAAAGATCATTCTCAGGAAAAACAAACAAATGTTGAAATCGCACTCTCTTTGTGAACTGTTTGAACACCCACCCCACCTATTTAATTCTCCATGCAATTATCAGTTTAGTCTGAAAAAGGAAGATCTAATTTAATGTACGGTAACATATTTTGCCTTGTGACTCAGCAGTCTACTGTCTTTACATTTCAGAGCAATCTTTGTTTCACCATCGGAAGTGTGGAAAGTTTTGAACGCAATCTTGAGGCTGTTCAGCAGGAGATGCATATTGATCCTGCATTCTGGGTCCCTGTCACTTATGTTAAGGAATCAGAATGGCTGTACGTTTAACATTGTGATTCAGTCTTAGCTTAGTTTGTTCTGATTTATTGGGAATAGCTTTATGCAACTGTCATGAACTACTTCTTATCATGTGATGAATTGCGACTCTTTGACAATCGTGCATTCACTCACAAACCAACATTTCCAAATTCCAATTCAATCTGGACGGTGGCACCAATTAGCACCATGTGTGCTAAGTACTTTGACACTCAAAATAAAGTGGTTTTGTTTCCTTAAAATTTTAACTTTTTTACTTAAGAGTATGTTCACATTTTCTTGTCACAATTTTAACTTGATTACCCTGTCTTCAATGTTTTATAGGAAAGAGCTGATTAAGTCAACTCCTACACTCTTAATCATTGGTGCAGTAATTTACCTGACAAGAAAGCTTACTAGTGGAGCTAGAGGACAGGGGGTGAGCCTCTCTTGTGTTTGATAGGGAAAGGGAGGCAGTCTCAATCGCAGATCTAGTATTCTTGCTAAGAGATTTTTATTGGTTATATTTTGTTTCAGTGTAGCTTACCAGCAGAGCAGGTTTCTGTGTTAATGGAAATATACAAGAGTGAACATCCATATTTTAGTGATATTAAATTACATGTGCATAGACAGTGCCAGTTTTCAAGCAGGTATTGGAAAGCCTGGATGAAATGTGGTACATACAGTACTGCTCAAAAGCAAGGTACCAGTCGTGTCGCATTTCCTGTTCGACATGATTCGTGTAGTGCACAACGCAAATCGCGTTGCGCAGGAAACGCGACGCGACTGGTAACTTACTTTTGAGCGGTACTGTAATCCCATCTTCTGCACAGTCCGTTTAATTAAGGGAATTATCATTTGCATAAAAAAGGATATGTTACTGAATAAAATTTATAAAGTAACGTGTATTTGTTTATGGCATCACTACTTTTGTATAAGTGCAGATTTCATTGAATTTGTTAGGTTGGTGAGTAACTGGTGGTCATAAACTTTGTTAAATAGGGTATATTTGGGGTTGGACAATCAACAGCCAAATTCTACAACAAAGAAACAAGTGTAAAAGTCAGATTCAAGTAAGTACGTCTTGAACATCTTCACAGTTACAGCGCTATCCAAAGAATCAAGGAAACAGGTGTTGTAATACTAAGTAATACTGTTGGGATGTAGGTTGGTTATAATATTCTTGAGTACTAGTATATATCATATACATCATTCGCAGTATATAATATGGTATATAATACAAATGAAAATACAGAAGGTGTTTTGCTCTGCATATTATTTTATGCATATTTGAACACTCATGGGATGAGTGAAGTGATCCATTTAAATAAATAAATAAATAAATAAGTAAACTCTATTTATATAGCACCTGTATCACTAGCTGTTCTAGGCGCTTTACAACACTGAGCGGGGGACTTTGCCAGACTGCTTATAACGCAGTTTACAATTAACGAATTTGAGTATGAGTGCCCCCGTAATATCAATATCAAATTAAGACAGACACTAGGGGTGGTCATTGCCAGAGCTTTGTTACGTCCCTAGTGGTTCTTTTACGTCCCACAGAATCAGAGAATTATGAAGAGTTGTGAGACGGGGCCTACGGTTTATCGTCCTTATCCGAGAAGGCTAGAAAGTCTAACAGTTTGTAGATGTCATTACAAAGACAGCACTTTCTCCTCAATTATTTTAAAGACCCTGAGTGTTGGGTTTGAACCCACGACCTCCCGCACGGTAGTCCGGTGCTCTACCACTGAGCTAACCGGTAACTGTTTATTCCTGTGGCCTGTGGCTCGTCCTTCTTCCTACTTCTTTTGTGCTCTTGTCACTTCCTTACGTACCTTATAACAGAACAAAGCACAGTTAAGGCTTTTTTATTTGTTAAATAATTTATATACTATTAATATATAATGCTAGCTATAACCAGCAGCCCCGTCAAAATGTGCCAGCAGCCAGCAAATTTGCTGCCTACACTGTGAGTTCTCTGAACAGGCAAGGTTTGCTGGAAGTTGCTGCTTGCTACTACAGCTATGCTGCCCACTACTGCAAAACATTTTGACAGGGCTGTACCAGTAGAGCTGTTTTCCATTGAGTATTAAAAATGATTGGTTGGATTCATCAGATGTCATCATCATCATTATTATTGTTGCCTTTAGGGATGTTGCAGGATGCGAAGAAGCCAAGTTAGAAATAATGGAATTTGTGAATTTCCTTAAAAACCCTCAACAATATCATGAACTTGGAGCCAGAATACCTAAGGTATTTAATTTGTTTACTTGTAATGCTTAAGTACAGTGTTATATCATTTGGTTATTGTCATGTTAGATGCAGTCTAGCCTTCTAATTTACAGAATCTTTTATCTAATTATAGAAGAGTAAACCATTTTGTTTGTATCATTCTTCTTTGGTCTAGAGGTTAGTGTTTCTGAAAACATGCTACTAGCTGTCTATAACTCCTTTGATTTTGTATTCTTAGTAATAATTATGTTGTGTTGTTGATCTCACAGGGTGCAATTTTATCAGGACCACCTGGCACTGGTAAAACTCTTCTAGCCAAGGCAGTGGCTGGTGAAGCCAGAGTACCTTTTCTCAGCATCTCAGGATCAGAATTCCTGGAAATGTTTGTAGGTGTTGGTCCAGCAAGAGTCCGGGATCTGTTTGCCCAAGCAAGACGGAATGCTCCCTGTATTATATTTATTGATGAAATTGATGCTGTTGGACGCGCTCGTGGGCGGGGTGGTCATTTTGGGGGTCATGATGAGAGGGAGAACACCCTTAATCAGCTCCTGGTGGAGATGGATGGTAAGATGTTTTGTATTTCGTATATTAGGTAAAATAAAAGGAATAGCGGACAGTAAGGACTGGAAGCCCTTTCCTTGCCTTGCCTTCTCCAGAAAATTTTGAAAGTAATGGCTTCGGATGGCTGCATCTGGTGCACTGTGGGGACAAACAAAGCCCCATTTTTGACAGATAAAACTCTTTAAGACCTTTTAATTCCAAATTATGGCCATTTTTCCATTCTGATTACCAAACCCTTGTTTTCAGGTTTCAGTTCCACCACAAATGTTGTAGTGTTGTCAGGTACAAACAGACCAGATGTGCTGGATCCTGCTCTGCTAAGACCAGGACGGTTTGATCGACAGATCCACCTCCCACCACCTGATATCAAAGGAAGGTCAGAAATAAAGCACAGCTTGATAGATTTGTTGTCCTCCTCCCCTCCCCCCTCCCCCCAACTTTGCTGCCTAATTGTAAGGCATACTTTCCTTTACAATTTTGAATTTTGAGCCCCACCCACGCTCTTCTCCCACTCACCCCCCACCCCCCCCCCCCTACCCACCCCCTTTTCCCTTGGAATTTCCAGTCACATGGGTGTTGAATAGATATTTTGTGGAAGCAATCTAAATGATTTTGACGTTTCAGATCTAACATCACACTGTAGCTCGGGTGGCGCTCACTCCAGTAGAGACGCTGTGACACACGTTTGGTGCTTTTGTACAAGATAACCCATGGACTTGTCGCTTCTGATTTCCCAGACCAACTCCAGCACCCTACTAGAAGTTCACATCAACCACGACCACTCCTTCCGCCCCATAGCCTGCACTACACAATCCCATCGACTCCCCTTTTTTTCCAAGAACTATTCTACAATGGAACAATATCCCACCAGACCTGTTCATTAACTGTAATACTAGTGACATTTTTCATTCTCGAATTTCATGTCTTACACATTAATTTAGTTTAAGAAGAAAAAAAAAAGAGTTTTTTTTTTTTTTTGGTGTGTGTTAAATTTTTCTCTGTTGACTGCCCGGCAAATAATCCTCTTATGAGGGGTTGCTGTATGGGAAGATAGAAAGATAGATAGCTTGGTTAAGGTTGCCCAGCTCTCCCAGGTGTTTAAGTATTTTTCTGTTGTACTTAGGTCATGGGATTTATTCAGGAAAATATTGTCCTCCATTTTTAGTTTTAATGAAATTGAATGGCAATGGTTGGTTAGAGGCACCCTGTGACAGAGGCTGTAGTTAAAGGCGTACAGGAGCAACAAATTTTTCTTTCTTTCCCTTTTAGGTGTTCAATTTTTAAAGTGCACTTGAAGCCTCTCAAGACAGATCTGGACCTTGACATAGTTGCAAGAAAAATGGCTGCTCTTACACCTGGATTTACTGGTAAGCTACTGCAATTATATGGGGTCATCACGTGATCACTGTGCAAAGGCGACGGATTGAACACGTTTTTGAACTGCTTAGTTGTGTATGTGTACATTAATATCAATAAAATTCTTTCATCAGTCTATTAAAATACTGTTCAGGCTCCAGTTTTAAAAAAGCAGATAACTTGATCCTGTCCAGTGGATAACAGTGTATTAGTTGCAGTGCATTTTCTCTTCTGTACAAAGCTATCTGCTCTTTGAAAACCTGTTGCAATGATGAGCAACAGAAATGTTGCCACATCTTCATTTTGAGCCATGCAATGTTGCAAACCATTTCTTAGGCACTATCTTCTTTGTAGAGCAACATTGTAACAGGGGTGTGGAGGTGTAGATGATGGGAAAGTACTGTTGAAGATGAAGAATGCATTTAGTGTGTACAAAAGGCTGGTTAACAAACTGTCTCAACTATTTGTCACTCAAAATTGTAGGTTGAAGCTTATCGTTACTAACAATAAAATATATAATAAACCATCTTATCATTTGGCTCACATGTACAAATGTTTGTACCATTGCATACTAAATGTTATTCAGTTTTCATTTCAGTTTATTCCAGGAGCTCTTCTGTCATCCTTCTAGTTAGAACTCTGTTCAACATGTTGTAATACTGTGCTGATTGCAGGAGCTGATATTGCCAACGTGTGCAATGAAGCAGCGCTGATTGCTGCCAGGTACCTTATGCCCAAGATTGAGCTCACTCACTTTGAGCAAGCTATTGAACGTGTTATAGGAGGTAAGAGACCAGCCAAGAACAACTTCTGGTAAACTCCCCCAATTAGATTAAAAAAATCCAAGGTACTGTAACAAATTAAAATGATATCTAGAGGTTTACTGACTTGACTGTATGGATTTTCATTGTGGTCTTGGTAAGGAGAGCCTATTTTGTTCTTTCCTTTGATCAGAGAACCCTTTTTTGTGACTATTTGAAGGGATCTGTTCTGTTATAAGAAGGTCTACTAACCAAGAAACCGTTAGTAGTTAGTACAACTATCTTTAAAGGATAACTCCCCTAAAATAACATTTTATAACTCTCTTGTTTCATTTGCTTACTTCGTTGTCTTTTGATCACCTCTCTCTACAAGAATTCCAGATAATTTTGTTAATTTATTCATACCACTGTTCATTTCAATTTCGCGTTTCAGGCCTGGAGAAGAAAACCCAAGTTTTGCAGCCAGAAGAGAAGAAAGTCGTAGCATATCACGAGGCTGGTCATGCTGTGGCGGGCTGGTTTCTGGAACATGCCGATCCTCTTCTTAAGGTTCTCTTGAACTTCAGTTGTTGACAACAGGTTTAATATTTATGATACCTGAAACCACACCAGGTGGAACTGTTTTTTTTTTTTTCACCAGGTTGAACTTGTCTTGAGTACGAAGTGCAAATGACCAGTGTTCAGTAGTGTCAAGTGTGTTGTGTGTCCAAGAACTTTTTTGATTGGCTATCAACAATATTTGATTGACTTTCAAACCAGGGCCCGGTTGTTCAAAAGCTGACCGAAGATTTCATATCACTTGTTGAAAGTTTTTTTGAAGACTATTTTTGACCTAAAATAGGAAAAAAGTGTCGAATTGGAAACCGAAAGACAAAGTCATTCGCAAGAATCTGTAATAATTGCCTAATCAACTAAACTGAAATCAAAGTTTTCGCTTATCTCAGTTGAGTTGGCGTCATGGTAGGTCCCAGGGCTCTGGAGCATTACCAGTTGATTTCTTGGTTATATCCTCTGGTTGCCTTTTCCTGTGGTGTGTGTGTGTGTGTGTGTGTGTGTGTGTGTGTGTGTGTGTGTGTGTGTGTGTGTGTGTGTGTGTGTGTGTGTGTGTGTGTGTGTGTGTGTGTGTGTGTGTGTGTGTGTGTGTGTGTGTGTGTGTGTGTGGGTGGGTGGGTGGGTGGGTGGGTGGGTGGGTGGGTGGGTGGGTGGGTGGGTGGGTGGGTGGGTGGGTGGGTGGGTGGGTGGGTGGGTGGGTGGGTGGGTGGGTGGTGGGTGGGTGGGTGGGTGGTGGGTGGGTGGGTGGGTGGGTGGGTGGGTGGGTGGGTGGGTGGGTGGGTGGGTGGGTGGGTGGGTGGGTGGGTGGGTGGTGGGTGGGTGGGTGGGTGGTGGGTGGGTGGGGGGTGGGTGGGTGTGTGTGTGTGTGTGTGTGTGTGTGTGTGTGTGTGATTTGATTTTCATTTTAATTTCCTTTTATTTTTGCATTTGTAGGTTTCAATAATCCCAAGAGGCAAGGGCCTTGGTTATGCCCAGTATCTTCCAAAAGAGCAGTATCTTTATTCCACAGAACAGGTACAGTGCTGCTTAGTCAAAGTCGTGTTCTCGGTGTTCTCGGTTCTAAAGAAACTGTGGTGCTGCGTCGGTGGGGGAGCGAAACACGAACATTTGGTTTATCAACGGGAACAACCCACAATTCCTCGATTCGCTCCGACGAAGGGCTAACGCTCGAAACGTCAGCTAATCGAATCCCTGTACGGTGGTCAATTTACATTATCTACTCCGTTGATAAACCAAATTCTCGGTAGATACGCTGTAGAGGCATCAAGTTTAACGTTGACCATTTTCCTTCTTGCTTGGCTGTATCTAAACACGCCAAACAATGCTTAAACTCGTCGAGGCCTCAAAAACCTGATTCCCATAGAACATTTTTGTTTGTCCCTCGAGAAGACAACGAGTTAAAAGAAATTATTCACGAAACTATATTCCAGTTGGCAATCCTCAGTTTTGGAGTATAAATTATAGCCTAGGATTATACTCCTTCTTACAAGGACAGATTATTTGTCCTTTAACAGTCGTCACGTATACAAACCAACGTCTTACTCTAGTGAATGCCTTTTAATCCGCACGGCTTTTACTTTCGTTTTCTTTTCTCAAGGACACGAGACATGAGATCTCCCTGCCGGGGAAAATTATCGGGGATTTCTCAAATGCGTGTAGGGTTTACTCCCGAGAAAGACTGAACGCGATAAAAAAGACTCTGGGCTATTGCTGAAGGTTGTCTTGCTTAACCCTTTAAACCCTAACATTGCTCAGCATATAATTTCTCCTTTGCATTGTTATTACTTGATTAAGCATAAAACCTTGAGAATAAACAAAACGGTCACCAATAGCCTGCTCCAAGCTCTCAGATATTTGGGGCGAGCGTGCGAGAACGAGCGAAGAAAATTTCGTTGTTTCGTTTTTTGCTCTTCGCTTGCATCGAATATCTGATAGTCTGGAACAGAGTAGGTCACCAAAAGTTGGAATGCTCCGATGATTGAACAAATTCTCCCAACTTATAGCATAAGATACATTTGCAGTTCAGAGAGGAGAATATTCATATTGATCCCTTGTTTTTACAGTTGTTGGACCGCATGTGTATGACGTTAGGGGGAAGAGTGTCAGAGCAGATCTTTTTCGGTCGGATCACCACTGGCGCCCAGGATGACCTCAGTAAAGTTACCAAGAGTGCTTATGCCCAGGTGAGCAGTGGCGCTACTGCTGCAACGATACATTTTCTCACGATATGATACGTATCTCGATACAAGTGCCACGATACCATAAACGATCGATACACTTTTGCATGTGACAAGTGGTCAATTAATCTTACTAACTTATTGGAACCACGCATACGGTTGTCTGTCCACCGTCTTGAGTAATGTGGGTAGCCTGCGTAGAAAGGGTAGATTTTGCTTCTCCGTTTGCTTTGTAGATCACTACACTTGTAATAAAAGTTCTCACTACAGCTGCCCCCGCCATAAAATCTGGAATTCGAAAACACTGGAATGCAGTCATTCTTAAACTTTTTCAAGATTGAGAATAAAACTGTAACTATAACATGTAATTGCATAGAGCATTTGAGACACAACTCTCTGTTAATCAGTGAAACGTAAACTAAAACAATGAATTCATGCTAAAAATAGTATAAAATTTAATACCAGCTGTCAGCCAAAAAGCGTCTGGAATAAATACAAACAAACGGTAACGAGTCTCCGCTAGCAGGCTGGAAAGAATCCAAGTTTGTTGATCGAATCCGTCGATCCTTGTTTTATTATCCAGTCTGTCGATTTTGTGCCTGAGTAATCAACTTTCAGGTCGAATATTTCAAGCCTGTGTTCTAAAACAGCTCACCATCCCAACGCCCTGAATTTCTCCTTCGTCTAACCTCGTGTTCGAAGTATTTGTCCCAAGGATACCTTGCGCACCTAGAAGTTTTACCCGAGACCACACTGTGCGCCAAGCTATGAGTAACTGGGATATCATCCGGTATACAATCTATGCACACACATCATCGTCATATTTACGCGGGGACTTCTAGAATGTCTCCTCGGCCTCGGGTTCGCGGGGGGTAACCATGGCCAAAATGTAGAACTTGGGTAAGGCAATTTGCCCAAAATATATTCATTTTGAATATATGTGTGGTGTTTTCTCCTTAATTCATTTTTTAACCAAACTCGGAATCGTCCTTGGAATTAACTGATCTTCACTTGCATTTTCCTGCAGGTCGTAACGTTTGGAATGAATGAAAAAGTTGGAAACGTGTCGTTTGACCTTCCTCGTGAGGGTGAACCAAACTTTGATAAACCCTACAGCGAAGCCACTGCACAGCTTATAGACGAGCAAGCCAGAGAGGTTATCAACAGCGCTTACAAGAGAACTTATGACCTGCTCATCAAGCATAAGGAAGACGTGGAAAAGGTATGGAACGTGTTTTCTTGAAGACAAAAGCCTTCAGAAATTTGTTATTTTGATGACAGCTTACAATTACTACCTCTATAATTGCGTTCAGTGTAATATTTTAAATTGTGGTTACTTGAAGGTTAAAATTTACGTTACTTCCGTGGAGGTCGATTATTCTATTTTAAAAAGCCCTTTGCAGATTGCAATATGTAATAGGCCATGTTCTAATCGAGTAAGGGCCTGGGAACGAATCCAAACTTCATTGAAAATCAATGGCATTGAACTAAATCGATTCTCGTATGAAAGGGTGTCTCAAAATAAGTACTTTCAGCAAGTTTGACCATGTTTGGTCGAAAAGTCGCTAGTTGAGATGCATTTAGATCTTTAAAAAATCCCATATAAATGTGTCTATTTCGGAAAGTGCGTCCCTCAAAACCTCCAAAGCTTTTGTTTCAGCTCCAATTCAACTGAACAGCGTCAAAGTTAGTAAGGTGACCATTTTTCAGATGCTCTTTCATGCAGTGTAAACAATTTTTTTCCAATCGATAAATTTTAAACTCATTCCCAGTCCCTCACTCGTTTAAAACATGGCCAATGGTCACCGAGGCATAGTTCCGAGCCTAAATATTAAAAATTGATAGGTGAGGGTAATATTTATTGGCCAATGCAAGGGCTCCCAGCTCTCAGCTTGAGAGGGCTTTCTTGTCGGTTTGGACTTCTAGAAAGTTTCAAAGAAATGGCATGTGCCTTGAGCGCCCCATTCGGGAATTCCTGCATATTAATTACAAATTCTCTTGTGTTTCAGATCGCCTTACGACTCTTGGAGAAGGAGGTACTGGGCCGAGAAGACATGATAGAACTCCTAGGTCGCAGGCCTTTCAAAGAGAAGTCCACGTATGAGGAGTTTGTCGAGGGGACTGGAGGCGACGCGGAAGATACGACTCTTCCCAAAGGGTTACAGGGACTGCAAGAGAAGCTAGAAGAAGATGAACCCCCCTCCAATACGATTCCTACTTAGTTCCATAAAGGGTCGCGTCTGTAACTTTCACTAGCAGGGGAGAGCTGTTCGAGTGTGCGTAAAAAACTTTTCACACACTAGGAACCGATTTCGCCGCAACTGTTACCAGGCAAAGTGCTTTGAGTGGCTGTGTTTCCCTTTCATTTTTTGGTAGAGTTAAATTCTGCTTCAGGATTTGTGAAATTAAGCATCAGGGAGCTCGGCAGTTGTGGGATGTTTTACTGGAATATATATATATTGCAGGTTTACTGTTGCGTATTCATCCAAATTTGCGAAAATTTATAATTGTATGTGCAAAAAATGAGAATATTACAAAACATTTCATACGAAAAAAACTGCGTCAACCAAAAATTCATGTATTGGCAAAAAGATGCCATCGGTTAAGTATTGGGACCATGAATGTCGTGAGCAGGGATTGTAGGTGGTTAATGAAGTCCCACTTCATTAATGGCACCAGCATCCGACCTGATAATAATCCAATTTGCCAATGGCTATTTCTCCAATCACTATTCACAGAGGTATGTTAGTAGTGGGTATCGATGTGAAAGTACGAGATTCGTTGTCTCTACTTCGCAGTAGTAGAGTTAGTTCATGGTAGAAAGAAAGGCTATATGGCTTCAATTTGGCCCCATACAGCTCTTGAAAGCGAGTTTTCTCTTCCACATGACCTGAAAAGATACACCCGTCATTGAGTTCACGTGTGAATCCAGGCCAACTAGCTACGTAAGCATGGCCAGACACCAAGGCAAGCAATAAAAAGATTTAATTTGCTAACGATTATTCCGGGTAGCATATGAAAGCGGTAGAAAACGAAACGACGTCTTGGGAAAAGGCTCTTTTTGTTGCAGTGAAGCGTCCAACGGAGATGAAAGGCGAGACAACTTTCGTGACTTCTAACTTGACATCCATAGTTATTTTCCTTTGAGCAAGGGTCTCCACTGAATGTTATTTAATTTTACTGCGGCAAGGGACTTTTTCTTTGCTGGTGTTTTACTTCTTTTGAAACCGGCTCCTATACAAACCACTTGAGAAATGTCAGCATCCTTGAGTTGAGAGTAAATTGTTGAAAAACTAAATAAAAGAATTCTTTATTTTAACCTTTCATGTTTCTTTCCATCCAATATTATTCACCGAGGTGGAAGTGAATATCCCTACTGTCCACCGACAGCGAAGTAAGTAATTAGCGTATAATCAGTTTTGGATTCCAAGGGCGCTTGATTAAGGTGTATTCCCAATTGTGATCAATTTTGACACAAGGTTACCATAGCAACATTACAGCCTCTTAAAAAATCTGTAGATGGGGTTCACAGCACTTTAAATCATTTAAATCAAGGGTTAATATTGTAAGGAGATATTAGAAGATTATCACCAACAGGGCTTAAAGGGTTAAGGGCGCTACGCGTTTAACGTAAATGGACCTCAACACGTCGCCATTTGGACCACCGTTCGCGTACCGGAAAAATTGAGCTGATTGAATTGACGGAACAATTTTATTTGTCGACACAAGGGGGATCACACTCCGAACAGAGATAAACTTTTAATCATCTACTCCACCTTCCTCCCACTCCATGCACATCGCTAGATGTTCTGCGGTAACTTACTGGTCCGATTCTTTTACAGTAAAAAAAAAACGAGGTCCCAGTGTTCATCACAAACCTCTCTCAACTCGATTAAGTACTTCACGAGCATGCAGTCACACGAGTATTCACGTATCCCCCCCAATCCACCTTGAAGTGTCTTTTGAGTCTACCTCTCCATTTTTAAATTCTTTTTTGTTTTTCTGCGTCCTTGCTATCAAAGCTTATCAACGCTTGTCTCCAAAGTATCGTGAAGTAGCTGGTACTTTGCATACATTCACGTAGTCCAACAAGAAGAGTTCTCGATTGTCTATACTTGCTCATTGCCCATGGTATACGGGAACAACGAGCACAAAAGGAAAGTTAATTAGGGGACTCCAATTTTCTCGCTATCCGGCATATCACAAGCACTTGTACAACTTAGTCATTTTTATGAACAAATGAGACTAAGATTTTGTCGAGCCCCTTTGCTTTTTTTCATATAATTTTTTTTTTCAAAATGATTTTGCCAGACTAAATCAGGCCCCACTTGTTCGAAAGCCGATTAACTTAATCCAGGATTAGCGTAAACTTTCGTTGCTGTTTTTCACTTTTTGATGAAAGTTTCTTTTGCTGCTTCTTGCTCAGTTTCAAGATTGACTTCATCTAATCTAAAAATTTCGCAGAATATTAACGTTGAACAACGCTTGTGGATAGAGAAATAAACTCCTTGGTTAATGTTAAACCTTGGATTAGGGTTAATTGGCTTTCGAACAACCGGGCCAAGCTGAAAGACATCGAATTCCTTGCCACAGAATTGACGTGGATATCTTTGAACAACTAAAACGCCTGATGTTTGAGAAACTGTTTCCCTGGGCTTTCCAAGCCTGTAAATACGTTAACTTACAAATAAAGTTCGTTAAAGCCAACTTATAGGGGGATTCATGCTGACGTCATTGTTTACATTTTTGCTCATTTGCATACGGCTTTGCTTACAGAAGGAAACATGTTAGATGTGATTTGACTCCAGGCAGCTAAAGAGCTAGTGAAATTTAATACATTGTGAAACTTTTAACTCTTTAGGTGTAGTATTCAAGGAGATATTGTCTTCCAAAAACTGCAAAATGTCTGGGTGGCAAAAGCACCAATGAGCTCATACATTCTTTGCAAAATTTTGAGTTTTTAAACCCGCGTTGCACAAAAAGTATTCAATACATGAGGCTCATATTCACTGGCAGAGTTATTCATACCACGACCTTTCAATATTCAGAACTGATTTATTTGTAGCCCCATCAGAAACTGAATTGTTCATGCTAATGAGGCAAATATTGTAAACAAGGATTCCCCTATTACTCCTCGACGATTTCAGTTTATGTCAGGTAACAAAGTTGATAAGAAATGGTCTGGCGAAATCATGCCAAATGCGATAAGACGATCAAGACAAATGTGTAGAAACTCCTCAATATGTAAAAACTATGACCAGAAAATATTTCATACCCGCTGTAATCCCGTACAAGAATATTTTAAGCAGAGTTTTTTTCCTCTTTCATGCTTTCAGTCTTAATAGAATTGAATTATAACATTACTACCTAACCGAAAAATAGTTCACCATAATCTACAAGTTCTCCGGTCATGACTCTAATATCCCCTATGTTTCTTATTTTCACGTTCAGACAGACGACTGATGCTTCTAAAAAAAGTATGATTGGTATGGATTGTATGTGTTGGACTGAGTCGCGTTTCAGTTCTGTGCCGTGTGAACAAAGCCTCTACAGTACGAAAGCGAGGTTGATTCCACTTCAAATAACGAAACAAGGATGTAAAAACAAAGCACGATTCAGGTGGCAAAGGGCTGGAAGTCAACATCGGCTCATGCCTAGTTTTCACTCCAAACAAACAAACAAACAAGGTTTCACTACACACAGAAAACTGTAAAATAATCCAATAAGCGAGAGTGGCTTAACATTACCCGTCAGTCACTGACAAACAGTGAGTAAGAGCGTTCTATTTTCCACTGCAAGCTGATGGTGCTACATTCATCTAGCCTTCTACGCAGACCTTCTCTTGACTCGTCACGCAATCTATCCTCCCCAAAGAACGTTAGGAAGGAGAGATTGCGTGACGAGCCAAAAGAAGGTTTGCGTAGAAGGCTACATCGATCGGGTCAATAACCAGAATTGGCACCATCTGCTGACGATACATAACTAACTGGCCTCGGATGTTTACTTCCGCTGGGACTGTCGAAATGCCAGTCCTCAGGGCTACTCCCACTCCAGCAATGGTGCTTTACCAAGTTACGTAGGTAAAATGATTCAAGTGTGCGTTTAAGATGAATAATTAGTGTCAATAGCGTACTACTAAACATGTTCCTGCCCCTCTCCCCACCCACAGTCCAATCCTCACCGCACCCGTCTCAGTATCACGGCATGAGGTCTGTCCGGCGGTAGAACAGCATGTAAGGGTCTTTACCCTGGGTGGGTTTTAAGACATAATTTGAGGGCACAGTTTTGAGTCTTGTGTCATCTGCTCTGATCCAGCCATAAACAGGATGACAGACATCACTGGTGTAGTGACCTCCCCAGGCATTCTTTCCGTGATGGTACACCACTACAGAGAAACAAAAACAATTGTCTTAAAAAGAGAATGGTGTTGTCGAAGGGGATCACAAAGTGTAGTGCGGCCATTTGATGGAGGCCTACAAAATAGAAAAACATTTTCCATGCTTCCAGCCGTCAGGGAGACTGAGAAGCCCCGCAAGCATTTCATAAATGAAAAAAAAAAACAATAATTTCAAAGTAACAGTTCTCTAGGGTAACAACACATGACCTACATTGGGAAAACAAAACATACAAGCTAAAAACGTCTATTGTTAACTACTTTCCTCAATAACCCTTGGCAAATTGTCAGTGTTTACAAAGTCACAGAGACACGAGTTTCATCCAGTCATAACTCCCATGTTATAATATATGGGTTATTGGCCAAGCGCAAGGTCAAGATGGCGGGATATTGGCCAAATTCCTTTCTTGCGTGTTTACGGACCGGGACGAAGTCAAGGTCCATAAACACTCAAAAAAAAAAATTGAACAAGGCCAATATCCCGCCATCTTGACCGAACAAGCTCGGTCAATAAAGGATTTATTATATTACTCAAGGGACGCTAACCCTAGCGGTCAAGATGACTCCATCTTGACCGCTCGGGAAGCCAATCACAGCAGGAGAATTAATTTTATTCATCTTGACCGCTGAAAGAGCCAGTCATATGATAAAGTAAGTTATTTCAGTCTCACTGTAATTTTCAGACAAACTTACCAGCAAAAAGTTTGTAGGTTTTCTGGGCAGCGGAGTATTTGTTTTTTACATTTGACGATAACAGTTCTGTTGAAGACAGGGTAACATAGCATAACTTTAAACTGGAAGTGGTTAGCTAAAAGCTACAGTTTCTTTTAAGGACATGAGAAAAAAAAAATTAACCCATTGGCACCCGTGCCGGCCAAAACCGGCCGTAAAAAACTCCCATGCTTCAAAACATTGCAACTCTCTCAATCGCACGAATATTGCCTTAACTGTTAGTTGTGAGCACGAAATGGAATGCCCTTTAAATTTGGATATCCAATAAATGCAAGAAACGTAGCGATTTTTACCAAATATGGCCTTTTGAGTTTGGACAAGAACGAAACTGGCCGTTTTTAACGTCAAAGAGAAACAACAAAAATGCCCCTTTTTGCCTTCATGTTTTTTTAGGGAAATCATCGTCGAAAAACCAAAACTCAACCATCATAACGAAATTCAGTCCTTTTTCTAGCTTAGAAATGACTTTTTTTGTTCATATTCTTCTCCCGAGCGTAGATACAGCCTTTTGTTCCAGTGCATTCGGGCCTTCCCGACATTTTCCACATCTTGAGCGCATTGCATGCTGGGAACTAACGAGAATTTTTGACAGCGCCCGTTCCTTCCCCCAATTCTTTCACATATAAACTAAGTCTACAGCCACTCCGACCTACCGCCAAAATTTCCTGCTCCTGGTCATCTTCAGTACACAGAAATTCCAAAATATGTGGCGGTAGGTCGAGAAATTCATCAATAGTCGAGTCCCAAAGGTACTTAGTGTTCGACCGGCCAAATTCCCAGTTCGTCGAGTAACAAGCCAAATTCAACAACAAAGTACATCACCTTGCTCGATTCTTTGAGAAAGTGGACTCTTAGCTACCGTCACGCTTAATGATGCTCATCAGGCAGCCGCTAAAGATGAAAAATGGCTGTAAATTTAGCAGAAATCGCAAGCAAACCGAACTTGGGCCATTGCTGTCGCTTCACAGATAAAAAATAGCTACGTCAAAATGACATTTTCAGAAACCTTGAGCCTCCAGTGGCTTAGGACAGCACCACTTTTCCCTGGTAGTTTAAATAAAGAGTCACGAATTGCTATTCATCGTTTATAGGTGGAAAATCACTCCGAAAATGTAAAAACCTGCGGTAGTCAATGGGTTAAATAAACAAACAAACAAAACAAGTTTTGCAAAATGCTAAAAATAATAATAAATTTAATGCAACAATGCCAAAAAGAACGTTTTTTTAAAAAAGGAAGATCCATAACCAGGATCCACGACATAAAAATTGTTGAAAACATTCTCTGATTAAAAAGTTTCATAAAAAACGAACTTTCAGCAACTCTTAACTGTCATCTTCAATGGGTGTACAAAGGCAAGAACATTTAAACTTACACAGGAGAGCCACCAGCATACATATAAACTCAGACTAACCAATGTACTTGTAAGAGAAAAGAGTGTTCAGCATAGCTTTGCAGTATCTAGGCTCTTGGTCATTGTTAGAAATGCATGATTACTATCCTATGGAACCCTTACCTTTGCCCATAGTCAGCTCCAGTGGATAGTCAATCACCTTCTGTAACTTTTGACTGCCTGATTTGGAGTAAATAAACCTCTTCAAATGAAGAATAAGAACCTTTGGCAAACCTTCGAGTGTTACACGGCGGGAAATATCAACCTAAAATAAAATCAGAACACCTCATCAAGTTCATGATAGTCACTAGTGAGATGGTGCTTTCCAGTTTTTCTAATAACAATACCTCACAAAGCTGTTGTCTATAGACCTTTTTAGCTTGTAGATTTTGTTTTCCCAATGTAGAACACGTGATGTTACCCTAGTGAACTGTTTCTTTGAAATTTCGCCTTATTCACGTGCATATACATGCATAATTAATGAAAAGACAAAAGGCAAACCACCTTGGGAAGATCACATGGTAGACCTACATTGGGAAAAAACAAAATCTACAAGCTAAAAGGTCTATTATTTTATTGGCCTTCTTGTTCAAATTCAGGTTCAAATGAATTTTATATCCCTTGACAAATATTGCATTATTTTATTATTTCAAACCCAGCCTGCCTATACCTACCTGTATGTTTGTCTTGGTACAAGTGTATCCTTGCACCTCTTCCTTCAATGCCAGGTTCTTCAAAGCATCTTCCACCGATGTGACAGTCTAATAAACACAAAAAATACAGATTGCGCTACAATCAATATGGGGGAGCAGGGGTGGTGCAGTGGTGAGAGCGCTCGCCTTCCACCAATGTGGCCCGGGTTCCGGACTCGACATCACATGTGGGTTGAGTTTGTTGTTGGTTCTCTTCTCTGCTTCAAGCAATCAACATTTCATCTGCTTGTAAAGCGCATTTGATGGAAAATACATTATATAAGTTCTTAATTATTATTATTATTATTATTATTATTATTATTATTATTATTATTACACAAAAGAAAAATATGGAGTAATTCAGTAACCTTGAGGTTAACACAAATGGATAGAAGGGCAATAAAATGGATTTGCACACACTATGACTGACTACCACAGCAAAGAGACCTTTAATAAATTGTATAAATGAATGCTGGTGGATTAAAGGGTAAATGAACAGCTCAGAAGACTGTTTTACTGCTAAGCTACAGCAATAGATCAAAATTTATATTTAAGAAAATATATGATCATAACTTATAATTTCGAAAGGACCCAAGTTCAGTCATATTAAGTGTTGGCAAAGGATAGTTTGACAGGGTTTCATCTTGATTATGGAAATTAAGGGAATATTGCATTCGACAAATGTGCTTTTGTGCTCAGAGGTTAAAAGACATGTACTAAGTTTTTTTTTCAGCACTAATATTTAGTCCAATTTACGTACCTGTATATCCAACTGAAGTTCAAAGAATGGCTCAACATTAGCAGAGTCCTTCAAA
Organism: Pachyseris speciosa; assembly: GCA_016490735.1. Lineage (NCBI taxonomy): Eukaryota > Metazoa > Cnidaria > Anthozoa > Scleractinia > Pachyseridae > Pachyseris > Pachyseris speciosa. The sequence goes on from JAEMWC010000221.1 coordinate 159,438, forward strand.
CCAGCCTGGTGAATAGAGGAGCGCAGGAAACCACCAAATATATCAGAGATTAGTGACTGTGGGTAGGATGCCTGAAAACAGAACAAAAAGGTGCATTTGAAAATCTGAGACTGATGATGGGGCTACTTATAGCCCTTTGTGAACCAAGTTGAAATGGTAACACCATCTAATTTGTTTTTTTTGTTTTTTTACCTACATTAACCAGCATATTTGGTGATTCATGACAACAAAAGAAATGATAATGCGATGTTTCAACACATTCTCCTGAGATGCACCATAAGAAAGACGTGGAGAACATTGTGGAGAATACACACCGGTAAGTTGATAGGAGGACTCTAAAGGCCCTGGCAAACGAGGACACATTGTTGTGGACACAAATGTTTCCCTGTTTGCTGTGTGCACAACATTTGTTGCGGACACAAAAAATGTTTCTGATTTTTCTCAGAAACATTTTGTGTCTGCAACAAATGTTTCCCAGTTTGCACAGCATGGAAACATAACATTTATTTTGTGTCCTGCTTGTTTGCTCCCCCAAGAAACATCATGAGCAACAACGTGTCCGCAACAATGTGTCCTTGTTTGCCAGGGCCTTAAAACCATTCATCACTACCATTCTGGTAACCATTGATTTGTTTCTGGGTCCAACTTGTTCCCAGTCTCCATCATCTTCCTGTAACTCAGCAGTTTGATCAACATCATGTGCATCACCCTGAGCTTCTGTCAACACCACTGACATCTCACTCTCTGGAGCTGCAAACATAAAGACCACAACTTACAATTATACCTTTCTGACATAATAATTACAGTGCTAAGTAACAGTCTGTAGACCAAAGGAGAGCAAACTTAAGGAAATTGAGATATTTTTAGGCCAAATTGCCGCATTAATGCCCCTTTTACACCAAGCTCTTCATAATAATAATAAATTATTATAGTGAGTGTCAAGGCTCAGGTCCTGTTGCCCGCTGTGGGGTTTCTGTACAATTAGGTCAATAAGTCAGATACAGGCCAGATACTGGCCATTTGCTTGTGGTGAACTAGCACTTAATTTTCCTAACAAATTTAAAAAACACGACCATTTAACATGTCGACAACAGAACTGATAAAAGTTATCATTTCAGCACTAGCAGGAGCAAGGAACACAGGCTTAAATCATTTGCATTCGATCTTTGTCGTTTTGTTTACAAGAGGACTGTGCCATTAATATTTCGATTCTTGATTAACTCAATGATGCTGTGCGTATTTGCAAAAAAGGGAACTTCATGTATTCGGTTGAACAATAGCTGCATTTGTAAAGTGCTATGCAAAATTAATTGATTTCGAGATTTAAAGTCATCCGAAATTTATGCCAAAACTTTTTGCTTCAGTGACTCCTGCGCTATGTGAATCGCGTTGTGCGCGATGCGAATCGTGTTGTGTAGGAAACGCGATGCGACTGGCAACTTACTTTTGAGCGGTACTGTATGGCAAGAGCTGCATGTGCACCACTACTCTCCACTGTACTAACTGAATTACAAGGGAGTACCACCACAAGACCAGTGAACAAAAAAAATTTGAGAGGATTCTGATAACATATTACAGTCAAAGAGAAAAAAGGGAGGAAAAAAGCATTCAGAGAAAAGAACACAAAGTTTAAACTACTTCCAAAACTTTACCATTGCCTGGTGTAGAAATCAACTTAGAAAGCTGCAGCATCTCCTCATGCATTCCATTCAGAATACAGCTCAGAAATTCTTGAGCATCTTCCTGTCGACCCTTTATACAAACAATAAAAACAGCGTGTGAAAGTAGTTAGTGACCTTAACATTATCTTTGAAATTACCTTCAGTTGGTTAACTAATTATTTGAAATAAATTTAACTGTGTGTGTAACTGGCCATTTCAATCATTAACACCTTGGAGCTTCAGTGCTAACTTTTTCTCCACATACTTTGCAATAAGCAATGGCCCTAAATGCAACAAGTTCACTGTATATCTGAGACACAAATGTTCCATTTCCACTTCTCCACCTGTCAAGATTCACTCTGACTTCCAGTTTAGATCAATACAAATAGCCCACTATTTCCATCCATTTCATTATTAAAAACATCTCTATGAAATGGGAAACTTTCAGAAAAGCTCTCACAATAAAACTGAGAAATAACTAGACTCACTTTGACTGACAGTGAGCTTTGGATTGTGGACAGCATCTTGTACACATATGAAGGTTCAAATGGTTCTCCAATGCTGAATTCTGACTTGGGTGCAGTAGAAGAAGTGGTTGCTACAAATAAACATGTGAGACTATTTTAGTCTACAGACAAACTGAAAGCTTTCCAGCAAGAAAAATTTCCCTTCAATGATGTGCTAAAGTGATCTACTGTCACCTAAATATGCAGGAGTTGAATTGAAAAAAACAATGAAATGGGTCCTACAAATAAACATGTGAAACTATTTCAGTCTACAGGCAAACTTACACAGTGAAAATGAAAGCTTTCCAGCAAGAAAAACTTCCCTTCAATGATGTGCTAAAGTGATCTAAAGTCACCTGAATATGCAGGAGTTGAATTGGAAAAAAAAAAACAATGAAATGGGCCTGATTAACACTTCTCTAAACTAAGTGCAAACAAATTGTTTGGAATACACAAATACACCTTTAAGTTTGTTAACACACATACACCTGCAAGCCTGTAAGTTACAATTAAAACAAAAGCTTTTAAGTTAGGATGTCCTACCTGATTTAACAACAACCTCCTTAAATTCATTCATGTAGCTTATTCTGCAATAAAAATGGACAACAAAAGACAACTGAATAAAGCTGAGCCTCTCACTAAGCAGCCACCTGTTAAACGGCCACCCCTTATTAAGTGGCCAGTTATTAAAGTCCCGAAATTATTGTCAATAAAATACTGTGGCTGCACCCAACTATCGGTTGTCAAACACATGACTGTCTACTATTGTCTTGACGTGATGTTTGTGTTAGAATAGACTGACATTTTTACTAGACCTCGTGCTAATCCCTGATGAACCGGGCCAACCCCCGTTAAGTGGCCACCTCCCGCCGACCGGTTAGCCCAGTGGTAGAGCACCGGACTAGTGTGCGGGAGGTCGGTGGTTCAAACCCCGGTCGGACCAACACTCAGGGTCTTTAAATAATTGAGGAGATAGTGCTGCCTTTGTAATAACATCTGCAAATGGTTAGACTTTCTAGTCTTCTCGGATAAGGACGATAAACTGTAGGCCCCGTCTCACAACTCTTCATAATTGATTCTGTGGGACGTAAAAGAACCCACACACTGTTCGAAAAGAGTAGGGGACATAGTTCCCGGTGTGATGGTCTATCTCTCATCTGATGATTAAATGCTCGGAGATATTAGCTGCACAAGCTACTCTAAAATCCGAGGGTAAATAATGTGATGTATGTATGTATATGTATGTATATGTATTTCCATGAGGGTGGCCGCTTAATAGGGGTTTGAGTGAAGTCATTTTTATTTTTAATTCACTGAAGACATGACTGCTTTTTTTAACAAAAGCAAAGACAGATAAATATTAACAAAAAAAATACTGTACAAGCTGTCCAGAATAGGCGTTGATGTTGGTCCCCTCTCCTTTATGAAGGGCAGCTGCCTCAACAAGTTGAAGAATGGAGGACAGGTCACCAATGCCTGTAATGTCTGTTGACAGAATTGTCAAGGACTGATAACAATGATTATAAAATAAAAAAGACACGGAGCAACATCCCAGGTGGGGCTTGCTTAATTTGCAATGTGACATTGTTTAGTTGCAGAAAATATCCATACCCCCACCACAGAAGGTTTTTTTTTTGCCCCCACCCCCCAGGAATTTCCATTCCAGGGGGTCATCAAATACCCCCCTCCCCCCAGGAATTTCCAAAATTAAAAAAGAAAACCACTTCATAAATTTTAAGTCGTTTCTTAGTTGAAATAGGACGATTGAGTCAGTTTCGTGATTGGATCTGTTTGTAATTGTAGCGTTTGAACAGCAGAGAGCATGAAATGCGTGCGTGACCTTTGCCAGTCAAGCCGAATCGGATATCTAAACACGTAGCTTTTCCTGGGCAAATGAAAACTTAATTAATGCGGCTAGAATTCTTCTTTGTTTGGAAGCCTAAACATTTTTCGTTTGAATGTTGTTAGTTATAAATTTACTGGAGGATATGTTGTAGTTTACAAGAAATGTTGTTTCTTCTAGTTTTCGGAAGAAGTTACCGATATCTCAGTCTTTGCAAGTTCCTGTCATGTATGCAAATATATTCATGCATGTGTATGACTACACGTGACAATTTAGCAAAGATCAAAACAACTTTTTATACATGTATCCCAACATCTCAAATAAGCATGTACACAAGAGTATAAGTGTTACAAATTATTTATAAACTTGGTGAAACATTCAATGAAACTAAAAACTGAAACTGCCAAAGTAATTAATTATCCCTTCCGTCTAATTCAGTTTTTTACCACTGATACTTGTCCTGCAGCCAAAGAAGTCAGCTATCGTTAATAGATAATCGTTGAAGACGTGCCATCATTGTCAAAAACACATGCAATGTCCGTAATAGCTGGGAAGCCAAGCTGAAGTTAGATAACCTGCATAAAAGGTCCATGGCAATGCCAACAAGAACGCCATAAAACAATACAACATGGAATGATAAAATTCTAATGGCGGTTTTGTCCCTCAGAAAATAATAGGCATTCATTTTACCTTTATTGCAAAAATTCCAGCCAAAACATTAGTGTCCTCTACTGAACAGACATAATTTACCGAAAGCAGCAGATGGATGCCCTGATATGGGCGTTGGCCATTTGTGGAGGACTGGAATGAAACACCAAGATGGAGACCTGGGGATGAGAGCCGGCCATTTTGTCTCACTCAACTCACTCTGATTTGGTTTCTCTTCAACCTGAATAGCCATCGTTCTTTAAAAATAAACGCAAACTCGAATATAGAAAAAGGACAATCATGTTAAAATAAAACATTCAAGTGGACTGGAGATCTACTTATTAAAAAAAAGAGGTACGTAAGTATACCTCCTTGCGTTTCTCAAGTTCAAGTGTACACTCAAGCTGTACCGCAAAGCGATTCTTTCTCAACTATTTACCCCCTGGAAAAAAACAAGGTTGCGTCGACCCCCAAACTCCTCGGAAATTTCTACCATTGAACCCCCCCTCCCCCTCGGAATTTCAACTGACCTTCCGTGGTGGGGGTATGGATATTTTCTGGAACTACACATTCTACTTAATTGGCACTCAATTGGTTGTTCACAAACTCACATTCTTGCATTTCACCGATACTTCACAGCATCTCAATATCATATACTAAATAACTCACACTGCATCAGAGAAAGGGGATACTAAAATCCTAAGGCCTGTCACCAGCCAGATTACTCAGTCCAGTATTTAAGAGAGTTAATAAAAGAAAGCAGACAACACCTTCAAAATCCAATGCATCAAAAACAAATGCTGGCCAATGATGTTTATACTACTTAAAGCAAGATAGTTAATTATATTAGTATTGTCAGCAAGGTAGCTTTTTAAAATCAGTGGATACAGCATTGATGTAACACCAATTCCCTCTGTTGGTTAGTCCTCGTGGGATGAAAGCCTTCTGTCTGTAATTTAATTGCTGCCTCTGAATGGTTTCTGAGAGAACCAAACATTCAATCATGTAAAAAGAACAACAAATGCCATGATGCAAATCAAATGACTAATTGGTAACTTACTCATTAAGGGTGACTGCAACAAAGTGTCAATAATTTCCCAAAGGCTTTTGCTCATCCTTAAAGGGACTATGTCAGCTGGGGCACATGCGCAGTAGGGACCGGCTGGCACTAATTTGCATACAGCTCATCACAACAGTCTCGCTCACTCGGACGCCAGCCATTGTTTCCTACATGCCGACAACACTTTCATACAACGCGGAGAGAAGAATTTACGTGCCTGTTTTTTCGAAATCATGGAAATTGTCGTTGCTGTCGTCGAAAGTTGTCAGACGTGAATACTGCTGTCATTTTCTCTTCGGATCGATTGCGGCAAACACTTTTGATGACAGTGACTTACTGTTTCCCTTTGGTTTTTAGACCGATCCTTACATCTGCAAGAATACTTGTTCTCGAAAAACTACCTCAAAAACCAATGATTTCCCCTGTAAAACTGCAAAGTGCATTGCACCAATTTATGTACAGTTTGTGGCACGAAGAAATTAAAGTCATGTCAAAACAAACCACTAAGCTTGAATGTCTTATCAAAGCATCGAAGATGTCCCGCAAACTTGGAATCGGTGGAATAACCGCACTTTAATTTCACCGATACCCAAGAAGGATAAATTAAACAATCCAGACAAATCCTCTGATTTCCACGTTCCCAAACTTTGCGTCTGACGGCATTGCTGTCGTAAATTCTCTTTCGTCCGCTGCCAGCACGACGACCGCCGCCAGTAGACATCACAATTCCACGAAAATAATTCTTCCAAAGCCAAATCTCAAAAAGATATTGCTACAAAAGCCATCTGTATTTCCTTAAGACTGATTGTGAGCAAAAACTTCCTCAATTTTTCTCAAGATTAACGTGATTCAAACAGATGAAATCGACTACTTGGAACCTTCGACAGCATTTGAAAAAGTTGGGTTAACATTTTCAAAAGTTTTCTGACCAACTCGCGCATGCACGTTGGATGATATAGTCCCTTTAATACAGTCAAAATACTCAGTATGCGCCGCCTATTATGTGAGAATAGTTTTGATTAACTGTGAATGGACTGCATTATTTTGTTTCAAACTTTCAAATTTAATTTGAAATATCAATTGTTGAGTGGTTTTAGTTGAAGGTTTCATGCAATGTTCAGGTGCAAACTATTAAAGTTTGGTGCCATTTTGAGTCTAACTTCTTCACTTGTCCATTGCTTTTACAGTTGTTTCACATAGTTTTTGGCAATTTTTTTTTGATAAACAGAAGCCTAAGCTCTTGTTGAAAAGAATGACAAAGTTTTGAAAAGGATGTATACAGGTTGCCAGAGACAAATGTCCAAGAAATGCCTCCAGTGTAAAAGGTCAAATATGTCGATTGCATAATTTTATCTAGTGGCGTGATTTTTAACATACATGCTCCCAAGAAATAGATATTCAGATCTGGCAAGCTGGAAATAGCCACAGAAAGGCCTTCTTTCAGCAGAGGGCAGTAGCTTTTCTAGTCACAGGTTTTAACAGTGTCACTCCAAGGTCGATTCGTGAACACCGCACAAAGCGTTCAAGCCCTGTGAGATATTAACTGATTAAAACTCGATATTTCAAATGAGGTCACACTAAGGCTACAGTTGGATGACTACAATATTCAAATTAAATTTGAAAGTTTGACACAAATAATGCAGTCCGTTTGCAATTAATCAAAACTACCATAAAAGCTCTATTAAGCTCCCCCGTCTCTACTAACCCAACTCTCTAATAGAGCCCCCCGTTTGGAAGTCGGTTTTTGAAATAAGCCCCCCATCTCTAATAGCCCCCACCCCCTCTCTTAGGACACGAGATTTTGTAATTAGTGCCTCCTATTCCCTCCTACGAAATCCATACAGCCCAGATGGTTTGTTTTTAAAACAAATATACACTCAAACAAGTAATACTGTTTGCTGCTCTTTATTAAATGATAAAATTTCACTGCAGTCATTTGAGCTTTGTACAAAAACTATTTGAAAACGAAAACGGCATGTTTAAGATTTGAAATAAGCCCCCCGTCCCCCACTCTATTAAGCCCCCCTCTCTAATAAGCCTCTCATTAATGAGGCCTGAAATTAAATAAGCCCCCTGGGGGCTTAAGAGAGCTTTTACGGTATTCTTGAGTAATAGGCGGCATGCGCTGAGTATTTTGACTGTAATATTACCAGTCAAACTAATTTTAATTAAGCTCAATGTAAAAGCAGCAAAATAAGTTTACAGTTTCTCCTGTCACCAATTTACAACCTTTTTGCCACTCCACAGCTTATTATTATTATTATTATTATTATTATTATTATTATTATTGCTTAGAACTTCAAGCAGTGTGATACTATTGACCATGAGATCCTTCTGTTAAAATTGGAGCTGTATGGGTTTAAAGGTGCAAGTTTTAATCTTTTCCAAGACTACCTCTCTGATAGAACTCAGGTTACAGTTATAAACAACATAAATTCTGAAACTAGCTTCATACGTTGTGCGGTGCCTCAAGGCTCAATCCTCGGCCCCCTACTATTCCTACTGTACATTAATGATCTCCCAAACTGTAACCTTCTTTCAGATGTGAGAATGTACGCTGATGACACTAATCTCACGTTTGCCTCCAAAGACCCTGAAGAGCTGTTTTCATCCCTGACCCACGATTTAGGCAATCTGAAACAATGGCTCGATTCTAACCGTCTAAGTCTTAATGTCCTCAAAACTAAGTGTCTATTTACAGGCACAAGGCACAAAATCTCTTTGCTCCCTAGTGAACCTCACATATGCCTTGATGGGCATTCAATTGAAAGAGTCAATAGTTAAAAATGCCTAGGCAATCAGGTTGATGAAACACTCTCGTGGGAGGCTCACATCTCCGAAGTCGTCGGTAAAGTTGCTAAAGTACTTGTTGCCCTGAGGAGGCTAAGACCGATGTGTCCCCAGAGTACCCTAGTCACAATTTACAGGCCATTGATTCTTCCGCATCTCGATTATTGCAGCACTGTCTGGGGCTGCATCGGTAATAGTCTCCTACGCAGCCGTTCTTTGTCTCGTCACGCAACGCTCCTCGCCACTAACGGCTGCTGAAAACCGAACCACATTCCTTTCCCTTTGTGTTTGCGGTCTAACGGATTAACCAATCAGGTATCACAAAAATGACAATGACGTCAGAGGAAACAGCATGCTTTTCATTCTGTCAGCGATGTCACGGACTCTGGTCACGGATGGAACAATTCCTAAGAAGATTGTCCATAGTGTTTTACGTGATCATCGCCGTCGGCAATGCAAATCACGATAAATACTGATACAGGCAAACGTTCACTCAATTGTCAACAAATCATTAAATCGTTGTGGATGTGAGGTGTTTTTCAAACAGCAGCGAATTGTTCATTGCAGTGGACGCTATCTGTAAATGATGTGGCCGGGTATTCTGTAATCTGGCCCAGAAATGTTTGCTACAAGCGGTTGACAAAGTTCCAGCGGGCTTCGTAAAAAGAAATTCAACGAGAAAGAGAGGAAGTCTTCAGTAAAAGGGAACCTCCAAGAGCAAAAGCGATTCCTACGAGCTACAGAAGAGATACGAAATATTCCCGATGGAGAGACTGTCCGCGGAAACGTTTCCGGGACTGACCGAGCGAAAGCATCTAAATCCTAGCAATTTGGCAAAGGCAAAGCTAGCGCTCGTATTTCTTCTCCTATTGACTCCTAAAAGCGGGACTAGGGCGCCTATGACTTACGTTCCTGGCTTCCTATCTCCGATTCAAAGACACGCGGCCTCCAATCTCGTGTTGAGTGTATTACCAAATCAAAATATGACAAGTCCCGAAAAAAAATTGTCATATTCATTTGGTCCACGATTAACTTCAACACCAAACTCGTCTACTCGGAAACAAAGTCAAGTGCAGTTACTGGTAAACATCTAGTATCCTAGTGAAAACGTAAACAAAACGCTAACCGTTTCCTATCACTCCACTGTAGTCCATTGTTAACGCACGCTGGACACCGATATAAACTAGGCTGTGATTGGATGCACGCCGAACTGAGGAATTGGCGCGTACACTTTCCAGAAAATGGAAGGCTGATCCTGATTGGCTAATAGTCGGGAAAGGAATGTGGTTCGGTTTTCAGCAGCCGTTAGTGGCGAGGAGCGTTGCGTGACGAGACAAAGAACGGCTTTAGTGGCGAGGAGCGTTGCGTGACGAGACAAAGAACGGCTGCGTAGGAGACTACATCGGTAATGGCCTCAGCCAAAAACTAGAGAAACTACAAAACAGGGCTGCATGCATAATAACAGGGTCTAGATGGGATGCCAGATCTACCCAGATTAGAACTTCATGCCCTTAAATGGAATAGCCTGATAGATGTGCAAAACAACTGAAATCTTTAATGTTCAAAACTGTAAATAACCTTGTACCCGAATATCTGTCTGATAAATTTGCCAACGTTAATACCATCCACAGACATAATCTTCAAGGTGTGCAACATAACCTGTTTATTCTGCGGCCGAACACTGAGGCCCTCAAGAAGAGTTTTCGTTATAGGGGTGCAGTAACATGGAACAGTCTGTCAGCAGAGGCTAAGCAGGCTACTACTTTAAATAGTTTTTATTCCGCTATTGTGCATTAGTAATTTCTTAACTTACTTTAGCACTTATTATAGGATTTTTTAACAATGTCTGTAATTTTTAAGTATTAGCTTTTAAGTACTATGTTTAATGCACTGCTCTTTAGAAGACCACTTTTTAGTGATAAGGATCCAGTGGATATTAAAAGTTATTATTATTATATTATCTCAACAGTGTTTATGCAAAGTCTACCTTACATTATTTACCCCTCTCTAAATTATTTCATTTGACGTTTTTCACCCTTACACATAAACCAACCAATTTAGTGAAAGGGATGTCTGGGCACTATACAAAAGTGGAATGCTTATAGGTTTGCTGAGGGATTTGAGTGTAATTTCAATGTATCGATTGACAGTTGGCCAACCATAGTGTGAGGCCCTAGGAATCCCAGACATTTTTAATTAATGTGATTTATGGCTGAAATCTCACAAGCAAAACAAGTGAATTACCTGCAAATCTTTTTGCAAACTTGTCCTCTTCGATACCAACTATTGTTTGGGCAACTGGGTCTTCAGTCTTCTTTAATCCTAAACCTGCAGGAATGTCTGTCCTTAAAACAGGACTCTGTACCTTAATAACAATGCCTGGTGATGGCTTGGAGCTGCCTTTAAACAAGTCAGCCCAAGACGATGGTTTGGGGGGTTCCTTCTTTGGTATTTCCTGATCCACTGAAGTGTGGAGACCTGCATTCCCTTGTTCTAATACATTGTTCTTATCTAGAGTACAAGAGTCCAGAGATACATTCAAGGTGATTTTAACGTCTGTGTCACTTTGAACTGGGCTGTTCAATGTTCCATCTGTAGATGAAGAACTCTTTCTTTCACTGAACATTTTTCTGTCACAAGAGCTTGTACTGTTTCTTGGCGATTCTACCTTCTTTTCCATAGAATTATCACTTCCTTTGTGCTCCTTCTGTGTTGAACACAATACATTCACATGCACTTTTGCAGTATCTTTGTCATCTTTGACCTTTTCTGTAGTCAGTAATGAACTGGTAGTTTTATTTTTGGCAATGGATCCAGGTGAATTTGAAGAATGTCTTTCCTTTTCGCTGCATTCACTTGAGGAACTGGACACTGAACCAGACCGTTTCCTCTGCCGTCTCCGTTTGCGGCGTTTGCGCGACCTTTCATTTTCATGCTTTTCCCCTGTTTTGTCCATAACTCTTGATGACAGTGGTGGGAAACTGTCTTCATCACGAGATGCTGCTGACAAAGGGCTGCAAAACAAAAGGCAAATAATATTAATGACTTCTCTGGCTTATCTAATATGCAATGACACCCATTTTACAAAAATATAATGCATATTATTTCTGTTAGTCTGACAAAGTGAAAATATCAGAATCAGTTTGATAGTTTCATTACACAACACTGCCAGTGTATAAGTGGATTAAACATAAATATATAACCTAATCTTTATTTTTTGTGGTAAACTGGCAAACCAGTAACCTCTCTGACACAAATATATTGGATAGTCTATAGCCTTTCAGAGGGATCTTCCAAATTAAGAGCAAAAACATTCAAAATTACTGTGCCATTTACCCAACTTCTTTTATTCAATTTTCTCCACTGAAATGTGAGTTTGATAAAGAAACTTGACATATAAATAGCCAGTTTTTACGATCGAAAATGGCTGACCAAACAAAGGCAACATATTTGACACTGCACACTCTGCATTTCCTTTCCCATGTGCTCACTCTCGTCCTCTCAACTAATTTGGGTGTTTTCATTACCAGTAACCAGGTGTCCTGTTCAAGGCCTACGTATAAGTTTTGTTAACTGAGTATTGCAAAACTGAAACCAAAGTAATTACTTGCGCCAATCAAAACCAATGCAAACAGCACAATGAACGAATCAGAAGACAAAAAAACCAGTGCAAACTGCAGTAAAATGTGCAAATGCAAGTCACAATGTCTAACTGTATTGGCTCATTGGTTGAGAAAGCACACAAGTTTGCTGGCCAGTCACAGGGCAGAGTAATGCAATACCACAGCTAATGAGAATTACTTTCAACACTCAACCAAAAACCACTCTATATTAAGTTATTCTAATAATTAACTATAACTAGAACAATAATATTCTAAACTAGAGCTTGTGGGTTTAAAAAAATTGAAGAGAAGTAGAGGTTGACAGAAATTTTCTCATTGTGGGTCCCACAACACTATTAAAGAGGGTTTATTTTCTTATCACCAGGGTTAGACATCTGTACAGCCGAATCGTAGCCACCTGGCGATTGACCTTAAGTAATCTACTAGCCCACAGCACATCTCGGTAGCTCCTTCCTAGGATCTTGGTCACTGTATAGGCGACCATTCTTACCAAGATCATGTGCAGATTGAAAGACTATTTCAGTTGATCCACAGTTTTCTGGTCAAGACCACATGGAATGGTAGTCAATCTCGTTAAAACTTATCGTAATTTGTCTTCTTAGTGGTTGTTAAGTTAGCACAATGGAAATAAATAGAGTTTATTTCAAGAATTCTACTAGCCCACAGACTACTGAACATGTGATTTTAACCATCCCGACTCCAATTTTACTAGCCTCGAGGTATTGGGCTAGTGGAGATGTCAAACCCTGGCACTGTAGTATCGAGCTGCCAGGCTAGTGGAGATGTCAAACCCTGGTACTGTAGTATCGGGCTGCCAGGCTAGTGGAGATGTCAAACCCTGGCACTGTAGTATCAGGCTGCCAGGCTAGTGGAGATGTCAAACCCTGGCACTGTAGTATCAGGCTGCCAGGCTAGTGGAGATGTCAAACCCTGGTACTGTAGTATCGGGCTGCCAGGCTAGTGGAGATGTCAAACCCTGGCACTGTAGTATCGGGCTGCCAGGCTAGTGGAGATGTCAAACCCTGGTACTGTAGTATCGGGCTGCCAGGCTAGTGGAGATGTCAAACCCTGGCACTGTAGTATCAGGCTGCCAGGCTAGTGGAGATGTCAAACCCTGGTACTGTAGTATCGGGCTGCCAGGCTAGTGGAGATGTCAAACCCTGGCACTGTAGTATCGGGCTGCCAGGCTAGTGGAGATGTCAAACCCTGGTACTGTAGTATCCAAGTAACAAAGCCACCATAACAGACATTAAATGTGAATAAAGTGATGCTCATTCACTGTTGACCACCAGCATATGCTTGAAAATGTCATGAAAAGTGATCATGCTATCAGCCATGTACAAATCTCACCTAGCAGCTTTGCTTTTCTTTGTTTCATTACCAGGTTCGTCAACGATACTTTTCCCACCAAATTCAATGCGTTCAGTATTGTTCTGGTTCTCTTGGCCTGGGGATTCCTGCTTTTGTTTTTCATGAGGTGAGTTGCCTGCTGAATTGCTGGCATCAACAGCAGATTTCACTGCTTTTCCTGGGGTATTTTCCTGTTCACTCTCCTGTCCAACTTCCACACCAGAATCTTCCAGTCCTGCTGGCACATTTTTTGCTCCAGAAATGTCATTGGATGAGCTTGCTATGGCATCACTGGCTAAAAAAGGTACAATCAATCCCAAAGTTAGTTACACAGATCATGATCAATGTTATTCCAAGAAGGCTTATTTGTCAAGCATTTGGGAAGGTGTTTAACTCACCAACCACCAACTTACCATCTGAACAGTTGTGTGGACAAATGTATCAAGATGTTTTATGGATGAAGCATCCCCCACCATAGAGGGTCTTAAGAAACACCCTCTGCCCTCAGAGGGCAGGGGTTTAATTAGAATCCAGCAACCTGCGAAAATCACCGCCTACTTTGTCACCTTGAACTGCGGCCTACTTTGTCTGTATTTTCATTCAAATTATTAAAAAAATTCATCAGGTCACTGCCTACTTTAGTTAGCTCAGACGGCTATTTCAAAACTTACTGAAACCCCTGAGAGGGGCTCCTACATGAACGGTAGACATAGAGGATCAGACAGGGGGTGATTACTCTAAGATTGCCTGTTTCGGTAGAAAATGGAAATTCCTCCAGAATCTGCAGATTTTACCAGCAACTGGGAGACTAGGAACATGTCAGCCTGACATGAGGGAAACAAGAAATAAACAAGAAATTAATTATATTAATAAGGACAGCAGGAAAAAATTGGAAGCTGTGAATGTCACCAAAAACAAATGGAGCTCAAAAAACATTTCCTTACTTGTAAGCTTTACCTTTTCGACTTGATAACAGTATTGAGTGGAGCAGAGTTCTTGTCTAACTACATAGCAACATAACCTGTCTGTGAGGTGTAGTGACTGGTCCCAAATTACGTTTAAAATTTCGTGTTGTTTCTAACAATTTTACAAACAAAGAAGCTGCCGTGAAATACACCAAAAACTAAAAAACGAAACGGCCACCGAAGTAATATAATTGCAAACTTTCTGCAAATCAGAAGACGTTCAATATTCTTACAGATTATTTTATTTCTTTTCTGAGCCCCACCCACAAATGATCTTATATAGGGCCCACATATCAACCACATTTCAACACTTATCACAAACTTTCTTCCGCATACGATCTGCGATGTTGAACGAATCGCGCTGCAAATAGAAATGTAGCTAATTCAGTCATAGCATAATTGGAATATACCCGCGATCGCCGAACAGTGTCTTGCAAATTTGGGTAAATTTGTTGTTCTAAGCTCAGTTTTTAGTAACACAACGATTAAAATATTTACAAAAAGAAAGCGCCATAGGCTGCAGGCGAGACTCAGAGAAAACTTAAGTTAGAACCTCATAAGCAAAGAATACACACCTTTGCAAGTATTATCTTGTTCATCAGGATCTGAATAGTCAAAGTCGAAGAGAAACTGTATGAAAATCATAAGGAACACAACGATTAGAACCCAGAATGAATTAAGCTTATGCTTAAGTTAGTTAAAAGCGAAAATAAAACAATACTTTAAGGAAGTTCATTTGTCTTAACATTTACCTCGACCGCCCGCGAATTTCCAATTTGAGCTGCTGAATTGCTGAAGTATTTTTCCCACTCCTCTGCGGTAAAATCACCAAATATTAAGCCCTGCGCCAAGAGAGAATTAGAGCACGAAATCAAGTTTTAGTCTTGAATCGGACACGACAATTATGTTCCATTTGTGTGTCTAAATTCATAGCAAGAAACATGTCCCAGAGATTTCGTTTTTCCCACCTCTTCTGAATTAGGCATTTCCTGAGCCTTAAAGGCACGCAATGAAAATCAGCGCAAGCAATCCATGGACAAAATTTCCTTCAAAATCCTTGACACAAAAGACACTTTCTCCACTTCATTTGGCCCACGAAGCCAAACGTGCAGCACGCGCATGAGCTAAGATGATCTCTGACGTCACGTTAATTCCCGTTTCATCCCGCAACGCTCTCGTATTATCCCGAAACCCGTAGGTAAGGACATACATGATATGATGTATGTCGCCCATGCGATGCCAAGTTGATTATTCGAAATGAACAAAATAGGATTATGGTGGGACTTGAGGTGAATTGAAGTGAAATTTTAAGGATTTTAAAGCAGGGATTAAAATGTACAAAAATGTTTTGAAATTAATTAATGATATATTATCTGCTTTTGTATACTGTTTGAGCTACATCGAGGCAGTTTATTTTTATAAGGAATCTTCGTGTTCTGTATAAACTGACCAAATTATTCAGATCTTGTATTTTTATAGTTTTTTTAACTGTTAATTTATCTTTGGTTTGTGTTGTATGTTAGGATCTGTATAATTAAAGTTGAGTAAAGTTAAAGTCAAAGAAACACCACCAGACAGTTGACACCCCATAAGGGCACTGAAGGTTGCTGGGGAACTATTTTGGTGTCCATTTACTAATTTTCCACTTCAGATTCCAATTTTAAACCTTCATTAAATCTTCAATATTCCCTATTTCCCTTCATTTAACTAATCCTTCTAGAAAAATTATCTCTTCCCAAATATGCCCAAAAATTACCAAAAAATTCACAAAATCAGATCCCACAATACAGCTTCGTGGGATGAGCATAGAGATAACGCGAAAGAGATATTAACGTCAAATCCATGTTAAGCGACGCAACAGTGTTTAGGTTAAGTCCCGCCTTAATGCACGACAAGAGGGTAGCCTGCGTAGCAAGTGTTCCCGGCCCGTTAGAACGAAGTTTTCCACATTCTGGCCGCGCGAAAACTGGGACAAGAGCAAAAAATTCTTATATTTTTTTTGCGCGGCCAGAATAGTACAGAATGCAGAAAACGCTCTATTGGAACGGGAACGCTTGCTACGCAGGCTAGACAGGAGCGTGTCTCGAGGAATTACTTTGAGAAATAAACAAACTCATTCCCAGAGCCCGCAGAGCCCGCACCCACTTGACCAGGGGTGAGGTGGGGTACGAGGTTGGATGGGTGGGACGGCCTGACGGCCCAAGATGAAATTTCAACCCAGGAACAAAATTTCAGCCCGGGGAGCGGGGCGTAATCAAGCCCTTAGAGTCCCCTCATTTCGCAAGTTGAACGATTTAGAATAATCCTGAAAGAATTACAGAAACGAACATTTCTATTTTGAAAGTATGTTTCTGTTAACTTTGCCGTCCTCGTCGGCGTCGTAGTCGTCGTAGCGTAAACTCCCAGTAGAAAGCGATGCCTCAACTTTAAAAAAATAAAAACCTGCAATCCGATCAGTGATCATTGAAGTGGGATATTAAAAAGGTGAATACCACTGCAGAGATCTAGGAAGTCCTCCCCAACTTAGGGTCATAATATGTAACACTCCCGGCTCATGAAGAAAGCTGTGCTCCCGAAATATATTGGTATAAATATATATTCCTCGCCGTGTAACCAGCCTTGCTCGTTTTTTACCCCTCCTCCTCCCCCCGCTTTTCCCACCTTTTCGATACATTTCCGCAAATGTATCTGCTTTGTATTGTATGCTAAGTGCTTTGTATTTTTTATCTCAGTTTTGTTTTATTTTTTCTTTAAGTTTCCTTTATAGAAGGCCTCCCGCAAACACCAAGACGGAACTGGGACTTCTAGAAAACGTTTGAAGGGCGAACCACGCGAACCTAAATTAGTTTTAGCAATTTTGCATGTCAGAGCGCCAGAACTTGAAAAACGTTTCAAGCCATTTTTGTCCCAAACATCCGTAGCCACTCAAGGTCACGCTCGTGATCGTCAATGAAAAAGAGTAGGCTTTTAACAATTTTGGAGTGGCCGTGGCCAGATGAAAATTGTCACCTGAGCAATGGGTACAAAATTAATATTCATTTATCATTTTTCAATGTATAGCTCTTAGAGAAACATCAAAACATGCTTACGCCCCTGTGAAACTACACAGACTACTTATTTTTTCGTAAGACGCACACACAAGCAAGGAAAAGTATATGGTGTAAAATTCAAAATTTTTACCGAGACAAGTGCCTCGGTTCGCCTCATACAAGCTACGGCCCTGAAGGAAGTGTGATTTATGGCTTAATGTTCAAAGCGTAATTAAAAATATTTTACACCATCTCTCTCATCGAGGAAGTAACTGTTTAGACTTATATTTTTGTTAGGTCTTTGAGTAAATTTACATATATAACTCTTCACAAGCATCAGTCACAAACAGTTAATCTTCATGAAGAAACATACACTATCACAAATGAAGATAACCCACATGTTTTGTTCCACACCTATATTTCAGGGTAAAATTAAGTATATATATATATATATATATATATATATATATATATATATATATATATATATATATATATATACTTTTAACTCCTTTCTTGAATTGTGACTTCAACCAGTGATAATTATGTTACTCATGAAACAACATGAGTTGTAAACGAAATTAGAAAAAAAAAACATCCCTGCAACAAGATCTGTATTGAAAACCTTTTTTGTGCGGCCCTTGATGGACCTGCTGGTCGTCAAAATCTACAAAAAAAAAACGTCGAGTGCATTAATTATCAACAGGATACAACTCTGAAGAAAAGATAGAATTCCAACTTCTTTATATTCAATTAAACAAAATCAGTTCTCAGCGGTAAATATTCGATATTGTCTTCCGTGCATGTAGAAATATAAAAGGAGACAAATTCTATCGCCTTGACAATATTTCATTGTTAAACAATGTACCATGCATGAGTCAATGCAATTTTAAATATTGTTCCCGCTGAAACATAACTGAGACAATCGCACAATCAAGTGGATCGCACCTGGGCGTAATTTACTGTCAAATACCCGGGGTATCTTTTTGCCACGCAGTTTCGATCTTTTCAACTCTTGCCCGCGCAGCACAAAGCCGTTCATTCACAAGGATATTAATCCAAAAATACATTGCATAATACACAGTTTCTCTTGACGAAGTAACCACTGCTCAAAAGAAGTATAAATATGGAACGCTAGAGAAAGTAAAGTCCACTCACAATGAATATAACCTAGTTTTATTCGGTCAATCTAATTTATCTCTCGGGTATACCTACGCGCGTAGACCTCAACATTTAAAGACCCTTATCTCCGCCTTGTTCAAGTCAAATTTTCGTTGGCTTCTTTCTCCTTTTTGTGACATTAAACTTGAACAACGTTAAACAACCTTACACGATTATTACACGCGTATGGCAACTTTGATTTTGCTCGCCTACTACGAGACCGTCGTGAGGCTTAAAACGGTGCTAGAAGCCTGTAGATCGCTTTCATGTTCTTCGTCGCTATTAGCAGTGTCGTGCCATAGACACTTCTCCCCTCGCAGTTTCAAAACAGTTTCAATGAAATGGCGACGCACAGTTATCGGGTCATATTCGTGTCGTCCGTGAGGGTTGTCACATCCTTCTCGTGTACACCCACAAGGAAAACTGTCTCGATCCACTTGGCAGTTTATCCCGTTCAAATAACAACTACAGGACTCGGGCTGACAAAATTCCTTGCAAGAACATCCGCAAATCTGTCGCGAGTATCTAATTTGCATACACTCAATGGCCTCTTGTTTGTTGATTTTTTTAACGCCGGCCGCTTTTAAAATGTCCTTGCGATCTTTCTGTGGAATTGGCATAAAGCACTGATGGTCTTCCTCGCTATCTGCACTGTCGTACGAATTGTCACTGTCACTTTCGCTCAATTCGTCGTCCGAAATGAGCACCCTTTCGACGAAAGCGTGTTTGTGTTTCATCCCAAGCGTAGTGCCACCGTTCGACGGCACACACGTATATCCTTGGGTGCGGGGAAAATGGAACACCGTCCGCTCGCTGAAACGCACTTTCCGATTTCGCTTCGCTCGTTGATAATCTTCGACATTTCCCAGGCTATCGGCGCTATCCGAACTGCCAGTGCTCAATGAATCCTCTTCGTCGTGTTTTCGCTTCGACATTTTCACCTGTCCAGTCTCACCTTAGTTCGCCACTGCTCACACAGCCCCGATGAAAATTACCAAAACTATCGAAAATTCGCGTCTTGTTTTCTATGCGAATTGTCAGTTTTGGAGCAGGTGTAGCGATGCTAGTGGCGCGGAAATATCATTGGACGGTGGATGTATTTAGCTCTGCCGTCAATGAATAGAACGCTGGCCGCTTCTCATTTATTATTCATCGCTGATTGGATAATCCGCTAAGTAACAGCGTCCTATTGGCTGCAATACGAAAATAGTAATTGTCAATGAGGGCGTTTAGCAAGGGGCTTGCCACGTCTAGAATCCACGTGGTATATGACTCTGAAAGCAGATTCTTTCGAGGTTTGCTCGTGACCTGACAAGAAGGTCTTTTCTAAAGAAAAAAATAGCTCTGAATTAACAAGATGACGTTTACAATCATGTCACAAAAATATTTTGCGCACGGGAAAATTTTCAAGTATCCAAGCGTCGGTCAACAGACTTGGATCAAATTAAACAATTTGGTAGTCTTCGAAAGTGCAAATGAAGGTTCCGTACGGTCACCATGGAACTGACGACACGCGATAAATTGAGACAATTTGAACATTGCCACCGGCAGCGGTCTATAACTTAGTACTTCGACTGAAGATTGAACGGCAGGTCAATTTAATGATGTTTACTCCCCTTCGAATTTCTATTCCTTTACAACATTAATCTTGAACTCTTTCTTCCGAGAGTTGAACAAATCTTGTAATTTTAGAATTTCCCTATCTGGCAGTTATATAGGCACTGTCTTGACCAGAATCGTCTCACATTTGAATCTGTTATGCAATACTTTTTGCGACCCGTTTAACTTTACCAGTAAAGATGGCATTACTATAGTAGTGAATCTGTTACAACCCACGACGATATTTTTTTCGTGCGATACCAGTATAGACAGTAAATGTGCAAGACTCTTTACAAGTAACGTAGAGATGCCTCCTATATCAGCATATAAATTTTTTCAGGACGTCGAATACATACTAGTTATATGCAACGCTTTCGAGTGGTATACCGTGGAATATCTCACGAGTCACTTGTATTTTCTTGGTATACACACGAGCCTTTAGGCGATCACAGCTCGAACTCATGCACCTTGCACAAGAAGTGGATCAGACGGAGGCTTTAAAGAGAAAACTACAAGCAAAGGATTAGGTTCAGCAATGAGTCCGCACAGCTGAAACAAGTTTGGCGAGTGGGAAAGTCTCGTCATCTACATCATCGGCTTTATGTGAAATGGTGTCATTTGGCATTTCTCTATGATCTGAACACGCACACACGAGTAGCCACGTGATAAACGAGAAAACATTTGGGAAGTGGACATTGGAAAGGTCAGAATACTGCGACAGAGTCACAACTATTCAACGCACCATTAGAGACTGGAATAATCTATAATCTAATTAGAGACTGGAATAATCTACCACATAATGTTGTAGAAATTGCGGACGACGCTAAGTTCCGCAAATCATTGTTATTTACGTTTCTCTAGGAATCCGCTGACTGAGATGTATATAATATCATTCATTTGAACGAGGTTACATCAAAATAAATAAGTGAAATGAAGTGACCACAATGTAGTCATCTAAATTACTTATTAAAATTGGCCACACAGAAAAGCTCCTCACAACAACAAACTTATACTGATTCCTGAACTGACGCTGATTTACAGAGAGCAGTAGGGCCGATGAAGACATGAAAAGTTCTGGGCTAGGTTGTTCGAAAGTCGATTAGCGATGATCGACGATTAAACGTTACTCCGAGTTTTTCGTTTTGCTCACTGAGAAAAAAATTTGCATTCAAAACTTGAAGGCGAAAAACTTTGGGAAATGAAAATCCTTATTTAACATTAATTGAAACAGAAGCTAAAGTTATCGAACAAAGCTGGATTCAACGTTCCAACTTTGCCGGGCTCATTCTCATCATCACTTCTGATCTGGGCTTCACTCTCATCATCTCCGACGACGTTAAACGCGGATGTATCTTGCAATAATGACTGTACAAAGGTGTGGAACATACCCTTTTTTCACCTCGTTCTCGCTTGGTACCATCACTTACGTCCTCGAACAGCTCTGGTACCATAAAAATTTTTCCTCCCTCGCCCCAATCTCTCCACCTTTTTTGCGAGTAATTTTTTCGCGCGCCCCGCGTGGCTTAGCCTCCTTCGCAGACGTCTTTGGGCTCGTCACGCGTTCCTTGCCCACGAACGTCTGCTGAACTGAACTACCACTTCCGTTCGCGGCGGTGAGCCAATCATAGTTCGTTTTCCAATTTATGGAAAGTAGGACTTCGACCCCGCGATTATTTTCATAGACGATGCACGTGAATCGAGTGTCGATTCACATTCTTACGCAGCTCGTTATTGGTTTCTTCAAAACAAAGGTTAACCGCCGGCGAACGGAAGTGGCAGTTCAGTGCAGCAGACGTTCG
Source organism: Pachyseris speciosa (assembly GCA_016490735.1). Taxonomy (NCBI): domain Eukaryota; kingdom Metazoa; phylum Cnidaria; class Anthozoa; order Scleractinia; family Pachyseridae; genus Pachyseris; species Pachyseris speciosa. The sequence goes on from JAEMWC010000221.1 coordinate 181,472, forward strand.
TGGGCAAGGAACGCGTGACGAGCCCAAAGACGTCTGCGAAGGAGGCTACGCGTGGCTCTGCGGAAGAAAGAACGACCGCACGCGGTCTACAGCTGCGAAGTAAGCCGTGTTGCCATCCAACTTACATACATACATACATACATACTTATCCTCTCCCCGTCGGGGCTTTTCAGGGATAGTTTACATTACTGGCCGGGGGACTTGACCAGACTGCTAGTGCAGTTTACAATTAATGAAGTAACTAATGAGTGCCCCCGTAATGTAGATAACTAGGACAGACACGAGGGGTGGTCACAGCCAGAGTTTTGTTACGCCCCTAGCGGTTCTTTTACGTCCCACAGAATCAGATTAAGTGAAAGTACTGTGAGAAGGGGCCTACGGTTTATCGTCCTTATCCGAGAAGACTAGAAAGTCTAACCATTGGCAGATGTCATTACAAAGGCAGCACTTTCTCCTCAGTTATTTTTAAGACCCCGAGTGTTGGTCCGACCGGGGTTAGAACCCGCGACCTCCCGCATGGTAGTCTGGTGCTCTACCACTGAGCTAACCGGTCTGCGGCTAAATAGCAGGTCTAAATAGGCTAGATAGCCTGGCCAGCGCTTTACCCCTTCAAATTGTAGCATTAGGCATCAATGAATTCCTCTCCTAATAGTTCCTAATCCCAAATAGAAATTCGAAGTTGTTCATTATTGAAAGGAAATGCGTCCCCTTCTTAGTGTTCGTAGGGCTTGAGATTCCTCCCAGCCATTGGGATGTTAGATTTGTGTATAAACCTTAAGGTGCGGTAATACGGGCAACAAATTCGTGCAACTTTCCACGCAACATTATTACGACGCGAGTTACAGCGATGTTGCCCGTTTTACCACGCGCGCAACACTCTCCGATTTGTTGCACAAAGTAGACGGCCGTTCTACTTTCTGCAACATGTTGCTGCAACATGAAACGACGAAAATTGTTGCGCGACAAGTTGCTCGCGCTGGTGGTAAATCGGGCAACATCGCTCTTCAGCTCGTACCGCAACAATGTTGCGCGGAAAGTTGCACGAGTTTGTTGCCCGTATTACCGCGCCTTTAAAGAAATGAGAAACGCACCGAGTTGAGTTATAAGCACGGGAGAATATTTAACGAACACGAGAGAGGGGCCTAGCACTTCCCGAGTGTTGTTAAAAATTCCCAGGTGCTTATTTAACAATGCACGAATAACAGGTTTTTTCTTTTATATATAATGCATTCGATCTGACAAATAATTCAATAATTGCAATTTTTATTACAAGATGCTAATACTGACCAGTGATGACAGATCATGCTATCGAAAAATATAACAAAATCGAAGGAACATGCGTCCAGCGTCATCGCTATACAGATAAGCGAACTCAGTTTCACATTCATAGATGACAATACTTGCTAAGTCCTGACAACGAGCTATTATGTTTTGGAAATCGACTGCAAACAATGTCCGGAAAATGAAACTTACGGAATATTTGCAGCAGTCTGAACGGTTAGCTAGATAAGCTATAGATTTGCTGGTGAGAGTACAGAGCCATTCTTAGGATCTCTGGTATTCCAATTTTCCCGCGGAAAAAAAAAATTGGGGATGGCTACAAAATACAACAACTTAAATTTGATCAAGTCAACACGAAGGCTGATCCCGTCAGTTTGTAGTATTCTTGGAATAGCGTCAACGAACAAAGTTTTGTCCTTGATGCAGTGTTCTTTACTTGCTGCTGGTGTACTTTGTGACAGCTTTCGTCCCCTCGCTGACCGCGTGTTTTGCAAGTTCGCCCGGCAACAGCAGTCGAACAGCAGTTTGAATTTCCCGCGAAGAAATCGTCGACTTTTTGTTGTAGTGAGCCAGACGAGATGATTCCGCAGCAATTCTCTCGAAAATGTCATTCACGAAGGAGTTCATTATGCTCATAGCTTTCGTCGATATGCCCGTATCTGGGTGGACCTGTTTAAGAACTTTGTAAATGTAAGTTGCGTAGCTTTCTCTCCGCTTCTTAGTTCTTTTCTTGTCTCCTGGCAGAGAGGCCTTTTTTTCAGTGGCTTTCTCACCCTTTTTTCCGCGGGCTTTCGGAGGCATATTGCTTAAAATCTCTTACTTAAGATTCTTGACACAAACCAACTATAAATTTCACGGGCACAACTGAGTCCTCACTGAACAAAACTCTACAATTGGCCTTTCGACTATTTATATTTCTGCGGGACAGGATCGAAATGCACTTGGATCGAAATAAGCAACATCTGATTGGTTACCCAATCATGCGGACCTCTGAGAGCGTAGAATTGCTGTTCATGCCCTTAACTTCCGGTTGACTTTCTTGGTTTTCATTGGACAACAAGTGTTTGGTTCGATCCGTGATTTTAAAATATTGATTCAGTGCGAGTCAAACAACTTCCGGTGCGTGCAGGTCTCACGACTCTCGTTCATTTACTACTTTCCAGAAGCAAGAAACGCCATAATAAAAATGTCTGGAAGAGGAAAAGGCAAAGCCAAGGGTACCAAATCGAAGACGCGTTCTTCAAGAGCAGGATTGCAGTTTCCCGTGGGCAGAATTCATCGTTTGTTGCGAAAGGGGAACTACGCCGAGCGAGTGGGTGCTGGTGCTCCTGTTTACATGGCGGCAGTACTTGAATACCTCTCGGCAGAAATCTTGGAATTGGCCGGCAACGCCGCTAGGGATAACAAGAAAACGAGAATCATTCCTCGCCATCTTCAACTCGCTATTCGAAATGACGAAGAGTTAAACAAGCTGTTGTCTGGTGTCACAATCGCTCAGGGTGGTGTGCTACCAAACATTCAGGCCGTGTTGCTGCCTAAAAAATCCGAAAAAGGAAGCAAGGCCGCCCACTGAAGACTTGCTGTCTTGCCGTTCCTGGCCGTTGTGTTCGCGTTTCTATGGCTCTTGAACTAAAGACTTAAACAAACAAACATTTCAAAGGCATGTGTATTACAAACGAAAACAATTTCACGTATAAGTCTTAGCCATTTTATTATGGCCATAAAAAACTCGGCTTAAGTCATAAAGTGGGGGCAAAGTAATTTTTTCTCGTTTGTGAAATTGTGTATAGGTTGTGTTAGGTTTTATTTCGTGTGCGTACGAATGTTTCAGACAGGGGCGAGATTGTTCCTCGATTAATTAAGCTTCGGTTTAATTTTGCTCATGTATAGATATAAGTTAAAACTTAAGCTTATATGGTAAGTTAACAGCTGTTCAACACCAGTTCTTATGCCCAGTGATAATGCTATCAGTTGTGTCGAATCGTGCCTTGTTTGGTCTCTACTCGAACGAACTTGTAATGGCCTGCATGTACTAAGATCAAATTGAAATTAAATTATGCAAGAACTGTTGATTTGTTGATGTGCCATATTTAGTGAAACTAATTTAAAGGTGCAGTCATGTTTATTTATAATGCCACAGTCAGTTATAAATATACATCTGCATAAGTTAAGATGGTAATCTTGAGACATTGCACCAACTATAAAAAAAATGAAAATAAATACCTCTCACTAACCTTGTTTTCTCGGTCTGTACTGTATGTTACGGACCAAGATTTTCCCCATTGATTTATGGCCTGCACTTGGGCCATAAATCAATGGGAAAAAATAAGGATCCGTAACTTACAGTACAGACCAAGAAAACGAGGTTAGTAAGATATTTAATATATCTCTGAGGTTAATCTGGCACACAGGAAAGAAAAATAGTTGAAGTCAAGTGGGCCGTACTGTAGAATGCAACCCACAAAATTGACCAATCACAGCGCACATACTAAGTGAGAGATATAATAAAATAAATTAATAATAATATTAAGAGGGTATTATAGCATAGTAATTTTGTGCAAAACTAAGATTTCTTTGTTGCCCAAATGTAAAAGTAATAAGTTGCCAGTGGCCACCCATCCAGGTCAAATTTATTACTGAATTCTGAATAATCCTCGATCAAAACATCCAAAAGAAAAACAGTTACAATTGAACCTTGATTATCTGGACTTGCCAGGACTGGAAAAATTTTGAATAGAGAGTTGAGAGTCCAGATAATCGAAAATATGAATATAAATGAGAAAAAATAAACTGAATTAATTAGGAAATCAGAATTTAATGTGATACTAGTGTGCTATCTAGAGTGTATTGTACAATAATTGAACTTAACCCTTTCACCACCAAAGGCCTCCCCTTTGACGAGTAAAATCGTCTGGCGTTAGACAGAGTAAAATCTATAAAGTCCCCCTTGGTGGTGAAAGGGTTAAGGAGATAGTTTTTAACCCTTTCACCACAAAAGGCCTCCCCTTTGACGAGTTAAATCTATAAAGTCCCCCTTGGTGGTGAAAGGGTTAAAGCAAGAACTTTGGTCTAAAATGTAGTTTTCCCTTGGAAGGAAAACAAACCTTTTTCAAAGACACTTAAATGCCTAAATTAACAACAAATCAGTGATAGGTTCTAAGAATCTCCATCATACCTTAATATTCATGAAAAATCTGGGTTCAGAGGAATATTATCTGGATAATCAAGATTCAGCTGTACCAAATTTTAGACCAATGTGTAGGTTACAAGGGGACCTGTGAAAGGTGATTTGAGAGTTTCAAGACAGGTGGCCAGTGGAATTGGCTCTCTAGAGCAGGATTGATTTGCCTTTCCCCAACTGGAGCCTTTGAACAGACTCTAGCTGGGGACAACCTCGTTCCCAGGGTCCTCTTTCTTCCTCCTTTTTTGATGCTGGTCATGTGTCTTCTTGATTTTTGCAGATTCCAGAAAAAAATGATTGAATGTTAAAGTTTCTTTCCACCAAGTCAAGGACTCATCCTCTGTGCAGATTTGATTTGTGTGCATGAACATGTGACCAGCTGCAACCAGGGTACTTTCTCCGTTCTTAACCCTAAATACTATATATAGATTAGCACAAAACCCGGACACACTGTTCCTTGCTGAACCTCTAATTCCTCTTGGTTCTATATCTGATACCAAGGATTCTCCAAAGAAAGATGTGAGGCTTTAAATCATCAGGGGTATGCAAGTCAGTGGCCAGGTCATCCCAGCTGAGAACACGTGCCAGTTTTTTACAAGGCACATTTCAGGACATTTTGTTGTCTTTCCATGAGCACTCTCCTTGACACGTGGGAGTCCACTTAGATACCTTTCAGTACAACAAGCAGTGGATTTAATTGACCCCAGGACACTTCAATTGCAGTATGAATCAGTTTGAATGGGAACTGAAAGACTGATAATCTGTCTAAAAATTAATAATGGCTTCTCTAACTCCTATCAGTGTTGGTTTCCCAACCATTTACACATGTGCAGTGCAATTAAGTGGTGTTCTGCTATGGGTGAAAAAAATAAATGGTCTGAACCTGAAAATAATAACATTTGTTTCCAGAGACAGATTTAAAGGTCAGGCCATGCCTTGACCAAAAGGAAGGAGGGGATGGAAGTTGTAGTCTTTGGATCTTTTGGTTGCGGTGTTCACCCTTTTTCTGCAAGTCACGCCAAGTATTTTCTGATACCCCATTTGCCACGATTAGCCTCAGATGTTCAGAGAGCAGATCGATGGCTTTATCCCATCTTTATCCTATATGTACTGTATCTAAAATAAAAGTTTATCCACTTATTTACTGGATAACACTATTCTGGAGCCAGGCCTTTAATCTGGTTTCTCAGAGGCAAATGGTTAAAATCTATACCCATTTTTGGACCAAGGCACATCCATAATTTATATCAAGTATGAAAGATGCCAAACTTTTCATGAGCCGAACTTAATTCAGATTTGGACCCAACCAAATTAATAAAATTATGCCTGTTGATTCAGATGTCGAACTTAATTTGCCACAGTTCCAGTTCTAATTCTGAGTAAAACTGCTTACATATATACAATATAGTAATTTATGCGTTAGGTTTGGCAAATGAAAAGTTCAGTGTCTAAATCAAAGCCGTTCCAAAGTCGAAATTCCCTTTCCCATCCAGCTGAAAAGAATGGCTGCGCTGTTCCAAATTAAAATAGTTGTTCTTAATTGATTCAGGCACCAAACTTTTCATGTACTCAATCGAATGCATTAGGTTCAGCTCAAGTAAAGTACAGCATCTAAATCGGGCCTGAGTAAGTTGCCCTGGACCCCAAGTGTTGCCAGATGCAAAAGGCAAAGGTATCGCTATGAATGTTTTGTTCAATTTTTATTCAACTACTTGTATGAACACAATGTACATAATTCAGCAGACTAATTAAAAATCTAAACAAATTGGCCACAATGATGTTAACAATTCACACTCCCTCATCATTCAACAAATTGACAGAGAAAACCCGTTTCTCTAGTCTCATTGCAATCCCACCCATAGCCTGTGTGGCAGACTATCCCACCCAAAACGTTTGAAATTCTGTAAAGCAACCATGTTATGCTAATTTACACTGATCCCCAAGCAGGTTATCATTCACACTACTTGATTGATTATAGGGACCTTAAGCAACGACAATGACAACGGAAATGAAAATGTCATTTTAAAATATAACTTCTTGCTTCTGTGAATCTTTCAAAATTATTCCAATTAATTTGCTTAACTTGGAAAATGTTGGTGATATGTCCAGGAACTAAAGTACTATGAACGATGTCAAAGTAAGAAAAAAGAAAGAAAAATTTGCCATCATGCGCTCATGTTCTCAAGAAAACATAAAATTTGGTCATTTCACGTTGTTGTTTTGCAGAGTTGATTGATTGCAAAGAAATGTACCAAAATGTACAACACACATGCAAAGTGATTGGTTTTGCTAATTAACCTATTGTTTTGTGACATTCTTGTTGTTGTTCTTGTCATTGTTGCTAAAGGTCCCTTATTATTCAGGCAGGGAAAATAGCTGATTTTTGGCTGTTTGAACAGACAACATGGTGATGCACATGTCAGAGATATTTAACGTTTTGGTTCCCTGCTCAAAATGAAAGATAACAGAACGATAACCTAGAAGGTACATTGTGGTTTCATTTTGAAGAATCTAAAAGCAGTAATGATGATGTACAAATCCATATTTCATGTTTGAACTGAAGATTTAAGGCATGCATAAATTAATTGCCAAAAGTGGAAACACTTTTTATCTGATTTGAGCCATATTAAGAACTTAACTTAACATGTTGGCAACATAATTAATATTCAAATATGTCATTTCCAAAAATAACACTGTCTCATAGAATGATATAACTGGAGGAACACCTGGAGATAATATAAAATTTGGTTCTCAGAGAATGAAAGTCATCAAAATGATTCCTTGTTTTCCAATGAAAAATATTTGTTATTAATAAGTACATGTATATTTAGTTTGTTAATAATTTATAACAATGTATGAAACTAAACTAAACTAAACAAATCCTCAAGATGTTAAGCTCACTGCAAAGTTTTGCCGTGACTCATTCTAGGGAGTCGTGAAGTTGGAGATTATGTTCAGAAAATGCCTTAATTAAAAAAAAAAATTCCCTGTAATAGCTGGTTTCATTAGATATACGTATATAATTTATAAGTAACTTATAGCCAAGTGCATGTGTGCCTGTTACATTGTTCAGCATTGATGCCTATGTGTGACAGAGAAGATTTCAACACGAGATTATGGACAGTACCTTAAAAAAAGTTTTCAGTAACAGAAAGTTGCATTTCTGCAGGGTTGTCATCAAGGGCAAGAGGCTGGGGATTTTCCCCAGACAGTTTGAGTTAGACACTACAACATCTAGAATTGCAACCTACTATACGTGTCTCACTAACTACTGCAAAAACAGGTGACAGCCCGATTAAAGGGGCACTGTCAGGCAATTTGGATAAACTCAAAGATGTGTTTGAAACAGTAAAATGTTGCAAAGATTTTGCAGTTTTCCTGGAAAGCACTTAATATGCGCACTGAAACTATGTGCAGTTGTCCATGGATGAGGAAATGGATTGAGCTTGAAAAAAGTTAGGTTAACAGTTCTCACGTTTTGTCATTGTGTCTAGGAAAAATCACTGTAAAATAATACTACTTTCCTTTCTTCCAACAAATGATTTGAAATCAATCTTTTCATGTTACTTGGTCTGCTCATGAAATAGTAAAAGGACTTCTTCATAATTTGAACAAACTTATAATAGGAATTGCCGTGATAGTACCCCTTTAATACCTCTAAACATAACGAAGTAAAGTGATACAAGGTGTTACTTCCAACACCTCCCTTGGACTTTACACCAACCTTTAATGGTTGAGATTTGGATTATGATCAGGAGCCACCCAATTATTTACTCTCACACTGGCCTATTGCTTTTGCTATGCATTTCCAAAGTAAGTGATTTCTCAAGCAAACTCAAAAACAGCATGCAGCGAAAGCATGCTATTTTTATTCTTCTCAGTCAAACTTTATGTAAAACAAAATGCTCGGAAAGATTATTGCACTTGGATGCCACTGATAAAATTAATGAAGAATAACAATTTGAATGAAAGCAATGTTAATTATTAAGGAGTGTTTCTCACAATAATAATTGCCTTATTAAGCAAAATCCAGCAAACTTTTTCGTCAGGAAATCTGACTTGTAAACTTTGTCACATGGCATTTTTAGAAGATAAAATTTATGACAATAAAAAATGTTTTGGTAGATAATTATGATAATATGTGCTCATTACAAGCAGGGGAGAGTGTGGAACAATGAAAATCCTGCGGTTTTAAGTACCGCTCTGTGCACTCCATGATCCGATGAGAAAACAGAAGATCTTTAATTAAACAGGCTGTCTGGTCAGTGTTAGCAGACTAACATTACTTGTAATTCTTATAAATATGTTCAGATTTTCCACTCTTAAGGTGGCTGGCACTGGTTTCCAGTGTTTACAATGTGAGCAGCAGTGTTGTATCACTATTTACAAACTCGAGGTAAAGCCAAGAGTTTGTTGATGTGATACAACACTGACGCGAATATTGTAAACTACTTATTCAACGTCAGCATTCTGTGTTCATATTCATCGATTATTTTAATTTGTAGTACAAGACATTTAAATGCAGAAAATCAAAAGAAAAGTTTAATGTAAATCAGGAGAATGTTGTATCAGATATACAACCATTGATTAATAAAACATTTCTTTTGTTTTTCCTTTATGAATTATTAATGAGTTGAATAAGCATACTTTGATGGGTTGATACTATCACTCTTTATCAGTTGATGTCACGATAGTGGTATGAAACAAATGCTGAGTTATTGACAAACAAGCTATGGCAATTTTCCTGACATAATGTGTAACTATAGCAACAGTATAACTTGCTAGAAACCCTAATTTTAGCCTTACGTGATAGGACTGATAGCTCAAAAACAAGCTCAGCGTTACTTTTTGTTGTTGAATAGCACTGTAATTTGAGTGTCAAGGTTCAACTTATTGCAAAGTTTAAAAATATGTGTGGGAAAAGATTCAGAGCAACTTTAAATGAATTGTTCTATTGTTTTAATTTTTAACTTGAAAAAACTTGAAAACTCAAATGAATTGTTTTAATTTTTAACTTTGAAAAACTTGTAACTTATTACATTTATTATTTCCAGAAAATAAGAAATGGGGGTCAACAAGTCGATTTTTCAGTTATTAATACTTAACACTAAAATTATTGGTGTTTCCATCAGGTTATACTGTTGCTATGGTAATGTATTATGCCAAAAATAGTTTTCATAATTTGTTCATCAAAGATTGGGAATTTGTTTCAAGCCACTACATAACAACCTATAAAGATTGGTAGTAATGATCCATCAATGTAAAAGTGCAGGAAACCAGTGATAGCCACCTGAAGTGGACATCCTTTTCTTTTACCGAAAGCCCTGGGCCTGGTTGTTCGAAAGCCGATTAACTTAATCCAGGATTAGCACATACTTTGGTTGCAGTTTTTAAATTTTGGATCAAAGTTTCTTTTGCTGCTTTTTGTTTTCCAGGATTGAAGTTCTCTAATCTTAACTTTTGCAGGTCGTCAGCATTTAGCAACGTCTGTAGATAGAGAAATTAACACCTTGGTTAAGTTTTAATCTTGGATTAGGTTTAATCGGCTTTCGAACAACCAGGCCCTGTATTTTACCACAAAACATTTTGCCACTACAGCAAACAAAATAATGAGATCTCTCATATCCAAAAAATAGATTTAAGTGTCCAGATCAATATTATCTTAAAATTTCCAAAACGTTATGAATGTGACACATCAACTGCATTCATATTAAGTTGTGATTTTGAACTCAAAATTTAGTGATGGCACTATCCCATCAAAGAATATACACAGCAAAACTCAATCCAACTGTACAAATACAACTTGAAATTCATTATCAAATATCAATTCTGCCACTATCCACAATTATTAACCACTATCATTTCATAAATTATTATAATAGGACCTCTTTGTGATTAGCTCAACAGCTTGTTAGTTACATTCACTGACTCCATATAAAACAGAGCAACCTGTATTTATTAAATTAATTCAAACGCAATTACATACAGGAACCAGGCTGCCCTGTCAAATATTTTTAGTTAGGAAATGTACATTGTACCATTAAGTACTAATAGTGACTAAAAGAAAACTTGAGACTTCTGTCAATATGTCAATGATTATTACTTCTATCACAAACTTTCAGCTGGTACTCCCTCTGATGTTTCTGAAATGTCCTAAAAATTAAAAGACAAAATGACATTTTAGGTATACAACGGCCCAGCAACTTCAAGAATCTCAGCCTAGATGCCATATTGTCATGTAATCTTGACTGCCCACAGTCCTAGTTTGGTATGGTTGTAGTTCTCTTACCATCATAGTACAATCTTACTGTCTGGATAGCATGATTATGGACTTGATGTTGTGTGATCATAAAGTTGTATGTCTGTACAGTTTTAGTGTTATGGTATGGACATAATGTTGTGCAGTTATAGTGCTGAATGGTTGTACTGTTGCACTACTGTTGAACTTGTGTGTTGTTGTCCAGTTGTGAAGTTGGGGTCACAATGCTATACAGTTTTGGACCAAATGTTGATGAGAATAAATGTCTTAGGATATTACTTTAAAGTCTTGTAACTAAATAGTGCACTGGGTCGAAACTGCATCATAGCATCTAAGAAGTATTTAACTGTGCATGCATACAAAAAATTTCTACAGTAGAAGTGCACAGCTCTATAGAAATGTCTACAGATTTTCCAGTGTCCAAAAATGACCAATATAAAAAAAAATAATGATCTAATCATCACAGCAGTATACATACAGTGTGTACTACAGCTATTAAAATATTAACTACCTCATACAGTGGTGGTGAACTTTCCTCTGTACTTCTACCTGTCTCCTCAGCATTGCTCCCCTCTTCTACGTGGAAATCACTGGATATTTCTGGAGCATCCGCAGATTCAATATCTAACCTTCTCTCATTTTCTTCAAATTCCTGCACCACACTAGTCTCAGCAGTGGTTTCCTCGTAAGCTTCATCTAAGGATGCATAATCACCACCTTGCAGTTGTTCCACACTATCGAGTGTTTCAGTTCTTAAGTCTACACTACTGCTAACATTTTCCTCCCCGCCTTCCACTGTGACACTGTTGCCTTCTCCTTCTGATGCTTCATGCTCGCGTTCATTTTCCTCCTCAAGCGTACAGACTGTATCCTCTAGGTGATAGTCTGGTGCAGTATGATAAGATGACAAAGCATGGTCCTCAAATGTTGAATCTAAGGCATCTTCATCAACACCAGCAAAATATCTAACATCCCTGTCAGGATCACGTTGAAGCCTTTGTATAGCTGAATGAACAGCATCTCTTCCTTCGCTATCCATATCTTTAAAGTAATCTACAAGGAAACCAAGAAAGATGTATTCTAAAGGCTAAATTTTTCAAAAAGGTAATTTGTGATCCGTTTCAATCTTCTCCATCCTTCACCATCCTTGCCATATTTGCATTTATTCTTGTCTCTTTGGTGCTTATCTTCCCTGAAAATTGTTATTTCACTGTTTTGCATTATTTAAGTGCATTTTTTGATATCTCTAATAATGACCCAAAATATCGTGACCGTGCTCTTCTAAGTCAAACAAAACTGAATGTTCTGAATTCAAAAAAGCACTTGAAACATCTCTTTCTTGTGTATTGCACCTACACTGAAGATAAAGAATCTTCGTTTCATGGCATAAACAGGTTTCTCCTATCACACCACATCTCTGTCACATTGAAATCATGGGGTTTTTCCAGACGAGTTTGCTGCCTTATAACAACTTTGATGAGGGTGATTAATCTTTCATGCAATTCATTAATCCACCCTACCCCATCCTCACCCATCCCCACCATTTTGCTACTAAATAAAACTGCAAATACATAAACAAAAAAAACTGCAGGTGACACCCAGTTCAACTTTGAAACTACTGGTACATGTATGGCCTGTCACCACCATACTTAGTACTTATTTTTCAAAAGTTGCAAACTGTACCTGACACTAAAATGCCCTGGGCCAGAGTCCTTGCCAAACTAAGACGCACATTGGGAACAGGATCAGATAGGAGAAATAAAAGGCTTGGTAAAAACTCCTGGCAGAATTGATCGCCAGTTTCTGTATTTTCTTCCAACAGATTCTGACAGAGCTGAGCATACCTGAAAGTAAACAAAAAGACATGAAGAGGTGCATGAAGTAACACCGTAAGTGAATAACTACCTGCTGTCAAATTCTCCCTTTGATTCACAAGCACATATAATGCAAGTTGGAAGGAGAATTTAGTTGTTAATCAGAAGCCACTCGGGGCTTTATTCCAGGTGCCCATTCATATTCACATCAGGTTCTTTGAAATGCAATACTATGCTCTATATCATTTGTCAATGCTTTTAAAGCAACCTGTTTCTTGAAAGTGAGAAATTGTACTGTTTTTGGCTACTATAATCTTATGATACTAATGATTTAATAACAAATTTTGAACAAACAGGGGCAAGAAAATTCTGAAAACAATATAAATAATAAAAAGCACATTACTTGCTAATGATCCATGTGAGAACTGAAACTTGTCTGCTTACAAGCATAATGCCAACAATCCAAGATTGATACAGAAGCAAATACCAAAAATATACTTACGCTTGCCGCCTGGTCCACTGTGGGCTATGAGCAAATTTATTGATAATATCACAAACAAATTTATGAGCAGGACCTTCTTCGGGGCATGTATGAAGTCTTTGGAGTAAAACACCAATCTAAAAAAAGAAATAAATAAAAAGAAAGAAATATCGGTAATTTCCTGAGTGGGGCCAACACAGACCATTTTATGAACTAAACAGCTATGGACAGGCACAGCAGAGGATTTACGATAACGTATACTGTGTTACAGATTAAATTTTTTAACCTAGGTCTAAAAATCAAAGAAATTCCTTTGCCTTCTCATGAATAAATGTGGCTAAATGTAATTTAGGTGAGGTTAAACTCAAGACAATGCTGGTCAGTGGTAACTCCCCTTGAGCAGCTCAGGGGTGGCCTCCCCCATTTTCAGGGGCTCTTGTGATTTGCATTTGCATTCGCTTGTTTGCTGGCCTGTTTGTGAGGTCATTTTGCTCACTCAAATTCCATTAAGTTTTTTGTCCCCTCTCCCCCCTCCCTTTGAAAAGTATTCCACTGATCGATTCAGTGTGACAGTGCCTTTGGTGATGGCTGCTTGCTGGGTTGCCATGGATACCTCCTCTGTGTTTGATTTGCTAACCAGTTCCACCAACCTTTAAGGCACCTGTTCCCAAGCTCCCTATGGATGACGAGTTTAATTAGGGTTAGGAGACAAAGGAATTTCATTTCGACCCAGGTTAAATCAAAAATAGCCTGAGATCAAATTTAACCTATAACATGTATTCCAAAACCTGTAAAACTTTTGGTTATTGACTTAAATTTGCCAAAAATAAAGCATGACAATTAAAATTGAAAATATAGCATATAAAAATACACAATGATGGAATGTTAATACTTTGCAAATAACAAACTGTGAAGCTATAATATCAGTCAGTTACTCTCTTGGTTTAGTTACTAAGTATTATTCTACCACAGGAATAAATTTACAGTAACCACAGTAATACTAACCAGCCTAAATGCTATTGTTCTAACATCAGCTACTCTGTCTGTTGCAAGAGATAAGGCAATGGGACAGATATACTGCAACACTTGTTTAGGTGTGTAGAGCTCACAGAGAAACATCAGCTGCCTGAAAGCAAGACAGTTCTAAGTATTTCTTTGTTTTGCAATGTACTGGACATTAGAGTTCTTTCTTTTTAATTCGGCTTTTTAAGGAGGAAGCCTTTCACCAATACATGTACTGGATAATTTGTAGGGTGGAATTAGTCCCTCCGTTATAAAATGGTAATTGAACTGAGTGGAGTGCAATTTGGTCTGAAATCATACGCGTGATTTCAAAATCGAACAAGCATGCAGCGCGAGTTTGATTTGAAATCACAAGTATGATTTCAGACCAAAATTGCATGACACGAATTTCAATTACCACTTTATTACACCCATTTTGAAATCACACAGTTTTTTGTCAATATTAATATTTGTTTATCCACGAAATTTGATAGGTTAGTATTACACCTTTTGCTGTTCTATGGCAAGCCAAATGTAGCAATATTCAACTCATCTAATTTTATATTCAGTTATGTATTTTGTTTTCAACTATTGGTTTAATATTCAACTTTTATTCAACCTTCAACACATCATTCAACATTCAACTATTTATTCAACATTCAACTAGTCATTCAACATTCAACACATCATTCAACATTCAACTATTCATTCAACATTCAACGCATCATTCAACATTCAACTATTGATTTAACATTCAACTATTGATTTAATATTCAACTATTCATTCAACATTCAATGCATCATTCAACATTCAACTATTCATTCAACATTCAACACATCATTCAACATTCAACTATTCATTCAACATTCAACGCATCATTCAACATTCAACTATTGATTCAACATTCAACTATTGATTTAACATATAACTATTGATTTAATATTCAACTATTCATTCAACATTCAACGCATCATTCAACATTCAACTATTCATTCAACATTCAACACATCATTCAACATTCAACTATTCATTCAACATTCAACGCATCATTCAACATTCAACGAGTCATTCAGCCGGTCAGTATAAAAGGAGGACTGGGGACTGTGGACTGTGGACTGGGGACTGTGGACTGGGGACCGTGGACTGTGGACCCGGACTGCGGACTGCGGACTGCGGACTGTGGACTGCGGAATTGGCCGTAAAATGAGGACTAGGAACCAAAGCGTACTGAGTACAAAACAATGTACAAAAGGCGGGTATGGACAAACCGTGGCGTAGGCCATGGTGTAGGCTATGGCCCACCCTATGGCCTACTGGTGGTCAATTTTTTAAAACTCGGTGTTTCGCACCGCGGGTTTATAGCGTGCTACTGGATTTGAAATCATATATAATCGAAAACGAGACTTCAACAGCAAACTTTCTCTATGGTATTGTTGATATACTTTCAATTCTGTGAGGCGTAATCCCGTTTAAAGCAGGCTATTTTAAAATTTTAACCGAGATGGTTTTAAGTTTTTCAATATTTTTGCAATGTTTTCTAGTAAAATTATTTTCCTTTTCAGTGCAAAAAAACACGAACATACTGTTTTCAATAACAGGGTCCTTTCTCTTCGATCGTTCGATTTTTTGATCACGCTACTCCACGAGGGAGGTATAATGTGATTGCCTAAATATGATAAAAATGGCGGGAATCTCGCGTGACGGGTCTTCTTGCTAAGAAAAACAAAAAAAAACTGAAATTAATACAGCTGTCAACAAAGTGCAAAACACTAGGTTCAGCATTGCTGTCATACCTACTTCTGTTCTCTCGGCGGCGTTTCGCTCAAATTTGCTAAGCAGACTCGTGGTAGAACTGAATTCGGAATATTTTAGACCTTTTAAAGTTCTTTTTAAATTAAATGTTTTCCAAAATTCCAAGACAATCACGTCTCCTGAGGTATGTAAATTTTGGGAAAACTTCAACCAATCACTGTTCACCGTTCCCACGGTAATGCACGTGCATTTGATTCT
>JAEMWC010000221.1:202500-262500 GCA_016490735.1 Pachyseris speciosa
TGCCAATGCATTGAACAACATTGGAAAATCATTTTGAAACATTTGAAATAATTGCCTGCGTTCATTGGTAAACGTTGTAATGCGTTACGAATTGAAATGCATTTCAACGCTATTTTCATTAAGCCTGGTTTTCCCAAATAGGGTCACATATGCATTTGTTGTGGAAGCTTGTATGTGAAATTGGGATTAAAAGATAAACTTGACAACTTTCTGGTAATCGTGCACTCTTACCTTAATGAAATCAGCTAAATGCTTTAATACTCCTATCCTCACCTGCAGAAAATATGTGGGAAATCATCTTTTAGTTACAACTACAATATAATATGTTCTACCTCATTCACACAGAAGTTACATGAAGACCTTGGTAGCTTAAAATAAAAAGGCCTCACTTATAGTTGTACCAATAGTTATCGAATTAAATTGCAACAGAATCAATGATGCTTATCTTTGTTCTCACCTCATCTAAATCTTTAAGGAAGCTATTAAAGGTTGGTACCAACTCAATTCTTGTGATCTCACTACCAAGAACTAATGCCAGCTCATGGATAGAAAATGCTAACGTTCTGCGGACCTTCCACTGAAAGCAAAGATTAATATAAAAGTGATTTCACACATTAACACTTGAGTAGTTAGGATGTTTAAAAAGGTGTGCACAATTCTTGAAGCTAACTAGGAATAAAATAGGAGGGGAAAAACTCCAAATAATTCGTCA
The DNA here is from genome assembly GCA_016490735.1 of Pachyseris speciosa. NCBI lineage: Eukaryota > Metazoa > Cnidaria > Anthozoa > Scleractinia > Pachyseridae > Pachyseris > Pachyseris speciosa. The sequence goes on from JAEMWC010000221.1 coordinate 203,213, forward strand.
CAACTTAGTTATCATAAATATTGCCACATCAGGATTCTGGCATTAATGCCACAAAACATTGCATGAGCTGAAAATGCTTTGCCCTACCTGCATATCAGAGGTCAGCAGTTCATATGTGTCTCTCAAACATGGCCAGTTTTTGCGGCCTAGTGTAAGTGCTACAGCAGGCAGGCTAAAGGCACAGTGCCGGACAATTTCAGTGTCGATTGTCTGTGCTTTTGCAGGTTCAGTCATTGAGACATAGTGATCCAGTAGGGTTTGAGGAATAACATGCTGAAAAAAGGTAAGTTCACAGTTATTCAGGATTGTGAAAAACTCAAATAAAGTCGAACAGTCTGTATTAAGCAGGTCCATATTAAGCAGCCAGTTGTCCCAAAAATTACGTCCCTTAATTACTGTAATTTTGTCCTCTATTGAGCAGTCACCTCTATTAAGCAGTTGCAGACACCCTTTACTAAGTCCCAGAGAGGTGTTTCTATTGTCTTGACCTGCATTAAACAGTCACTTTCTGAAAGGAAATCACTTAGATATAACACCAATACTGACTGGAGGAACTTGCCATTGCTGTTTTGTGGGTTGATTTTTACACTATGTTCTACTTTGTCATACCATTCTATTCAATGCAGGTCATCTTAACCTCGGGAGTAATAATTGATTTTTAAAGCTCTTGAGCATGAACTGTTACAAAATGGCATTTTTTGTGTTTGACATTTATTCTGTGCAGCCTGTATTAAGTGGTCATCCTGTATTAAGCGGTCACTAAGCCATACCAGAGGGTTACCCCTTAATACAGTTTCAACTGTACAATTTCAGTATTGCCCAGCAAACAGCTTTAAATGGCTATTTGCAACTGTTGTTTACTGGATACACGCCCCTGCAGCCAGTTCATCACCTACATACATGCACACTAATGATGGCCATCCAAGCCAAATACCATGTAATTTGCACATATTTGCATTCAGACCCTGTCTGCCCTAATAAGGCTTTTCTAATAGCTTTCAAAAGATTTTACTGCACCACGTTTTGGTCAACAAGTGCCCTTTGAAATCCCTCATGTCTTCTGTATTAGACTTCAGTGATTGTTCTCAGAGTTCACTTAAACTACAGGTAATATTACATTGTAAAATATTGAACACAATTGGAGGGTTGAAAGCGAAACTATAATATGTGATGATCTGTGTGAACATACTTTAGGCCCGGTTTTTTTTCAAAAACGAAGTGTGTAACAGCAAAAAAATAAAAAATAAAAAAATACAGGGCAATGTTCTTTGACAAAAGTGGAGTCCACATGTCAAAATTCAGCCAATTCTGAGCAATTTGAAATTTCGATGCTAAATCGTCACATACGATAGTTTCGCTTTCAGCCCTTCAATTGTATGTCAAAAGAAAAAAAGACTTTTGGCAAATGGCTGCATTAAGAAAGTGAGATTAATAATTATTTTCATCATGCCACATGTTGCCTTGAGGTATGCCCTTGAGCCACTTTTAGTCTCCACAATGGATGGAGACTCTTTAACGCCCTCCAGTGGTTTTAATTTTTCAGTCTTTCATGCACAAAGCAGTCTTTTTTAATACTGTGCAACCAGTAAGGAGACTTTCTAAGCATGTCTAAAACATTAGAGATAAATGTACCTGCACAGGGGGAGCTGTTATATGATCAGCAATAAGAAGATCCTCCTCAAAGGAAGATGTGTGCGTCAAATTAAGCTTTCTGTAGTCATCATAATCAAAACGTCCAATGCCATGATCCACATGGTGCCCATGAAAATCCTCAGCTAAGGAATACAGAGGAATGGCATCTTCTTCATCGCTGTCATCATCTCCATGCATAAAAGACAACTTTGGATGGTGTTGATGGTGTAGTAGTTGATGATGATAATTAAGGTTGGTGTGATGATGAACATCTGAAGATCCACCTAATTCAGCCCCGCTGGTCAAACTTGCTTCAGAACTTAATTCCAGTTTTTCAACTCTGGTGTTGGTTTTTTCAATGTCCACAAAATCCTCTGGTTCTGAATCAACCTGGGGTAAAGGGGTCCTCCAATAGAGAAATGAATCAAAATACTTATCGTCTACTTCATCAAGGTCTGTAGTCATATGCTGTTGGCAATTTCTTGAATCTTTTGAACAAGTCTGATCACAGGCAGGTATGTCCTTGCTACTGTCTGAATGTTTATGCAAATCTGATTCATTTGACATGATTTCTGGTGGCGAGATATAACCAGAGTCAGTAGTGCGAGCTTCAGGTGATGACTGCCTTTCAGTCTGAGGTCTGCTTCCTTCAGTTGAACCTTCCAATGAGGTTGCACTGAAAGAAAGGTGAAAAGTGGGGTGTGTTTATAATCGTGATGTACAAGATGGTTCTGAATTAAGAGTCAGGTGTAATAATAGTATATTGTCTGACATTTTACTAATGGAACAATCAAGCCGACTGAGAGCTGGTCATCTTTAACTGCAAATCACACCATTTTCTGCAAAATCTAAGAAAAGACACGACAAATTTTCAACTTAAGAGTAAAAGAAAAGTGACAATCATTGACTCCAAACTTACTCTTCTGATGTGGAATCTTCAGTAGTGTTTTGGCTTGCTGTAGCTTCTCCTTCAGTTTGTGTTGGCAATGATACAGTTTCCAGTTCTCTCTGGGGCAATGCACACAAAACCCCGTCCTCATTTACAAAGAAACCACTTTCTGCAGGATCAGCAAATGTGGAAATGAAAGGTCCAAGGCTTTGATAAGCAGCCATTTGAACCTATAACAAGAATAATATTGTCATATGAAACATTTTGACAAGGCTCCTCATATAAAGTGATGAAATGATTTTGATCAATAAGCCTCAAAACATATCCAGTTGTATGAATGTAATTTAAGGTTATGATCACACTGTTTCTATTAAAGAACATAAGCCTTGAAGAGAATACTCTTTAATCTTCTTTGCAATTTATGGACAGAAAAAATGCTTGTTTGGAGTCCATAACTTTGTGATTTAATTTTTATTATGGAGTGTTTGAGATAAACAGCATTGTGTTGTGCCGTATCATGGAAAAAAAGAAATGACCCTCTTGAACAGACATTCATGTGATGTGCCAAGGCAACATTCATCACATGTGCCCATGACTATGTTGTGGTTCAATTTTATCCTTGGCTCAATTTTTATTTTCCATCGTTTTGCACTCATTATCATATATTACAATATATGAGAACAAAAGAAAATGAAAATTGAACCAAGGATAAAACTGAACTACAAATTAAAACATTTTTCCTGTATACCAACACGTAACTGTAACATGTTTTCAAACACATACCCATCTTGACTTGTCACACAGCAAGCTAATAAAGAATTGAGACAATTCATTCTTTCTCATCACAGCTGGACTTGCAGTTGACACACTCATATAACACTCAGCACAAGCCTTTACAAAGTTACAAAATAAAAACAGTTTGATTACACATCAAATTTTATTATCTTGGGGATCCAGGTAGATGTTGCGCAGGTAAAAATAAATTCAGGTAAAAAAAAATTAACCTACGTTGAAAATCAATTTCCTCTGTCTCTTTGACCTAATTATTCACAATTAGGGCTAGGAGACAAAACAGATCTGAGATTCAACCTACGCTAATTTTTCTTACCTGAATTTAATTCTTTACCTGCAACATCTACCTAGGTTGAATCTCAATTATCTTCATCTCCTAGCCCTAATTATGAATAACAGGTCTTCGAGACAAAGGAAATTGATTTTCAACCTAGGTTAAAATTTTTTTACCTAAAGTTATTTTTATCTGCAACATAGACACTGGAAACTATGAACACAAATCAACCTCTAGCTACATTATCATAACCACCCTTTCACTATTGGCGAGTGTGTGTGTGTGTGTGTGGGGGGGGGGGAGGTCTATTTTGGATCTATTGAGCTGATATTCCTATTCCAGTTTCAGAGTAACAGAATAGATGAAATAAGTTTTTTGGTACTGAGTCGGTATCACCGAGTCTGATGACTCGTATTACAACCTAGAAGAGATTATATGCAGGGTAAAGAAACGTGCATCTTAACTATAACGTACTGTCTTAATGCCTGTGGATGGAGACGCAACAGTGCCACAAGATGATAGCATGTCCTTTGGTCTTAATTTGATGCTCTAATCAGCTCTTTATTAGGATTTTTTACTCTCTCTCTTTTTTTCTTAACGTTGTTCTTGGTTTTAATCTCAACTTTATTTTCTTATCAACATGTTCTTTTTAGCAGTCTTTCATCTTTCCTTCTTTCCTGGCCTGCCTAGATTAGCTATGCTACCCGCGGGTCAGGTAATGCTATATTTTATTTTTATCATGTCAATGAAAATCAACTTCAACTTTAAAAACATGCACATTCTGAAAACGGTATATTAGGGAGCAATGAGGACGACAATGCAATGGGCAATGCAATGAGGACGACAACGACAACGAGAACACCACAAAACAATAGCCTTAATGAGCAACAACAATGGCTCTGCATGTGCGTTTTGTATTTTGGTAAATTTCGCTGCCGTCCTCTGCAAAACAATAACATGAAATGACCAAATTTTATGTTTTCTTGAGAACGCGAGCGCATGACAGCAATTTTTCTTTCTTTTTCCTTACTTTGACATCATTCATAGTAATTTGGATCCTGGACATATAGCCAGCATTTTCCAAGTTAAACAAATTGGAGCAATTGCAAAAGAGTTACAGAAACAAGAAGTTATATTTTTAAATGACGTTTTCGTTGCAGTTGTCATTGTTGTTGCTTAAGGTCCCTATTCTTGGCAGAAGTGACCTGAGAACAGCATGCAGAATAGTCTGGATCAAGCACCACAACCTGACTTCCGTGGCATGTCATGGACTCAGTGGGCATCATATTACACCCATCTTATTTTCTTTGCATTGGCTACCCGTTACCTACCGTATCGAGTTTAAAATCTTAGTTTTAACGTTTAAAGCAATATATCAACTTGCGCCGTCCTATATCTGCAATCTTGCTCGATTAAAGGAGAAATGTAAATACCAGCTTTGTTCTTCTGAAGAACTACTGTTGCAGCTGCCCATGGGAAAAAACAAAGAAAACTCCATGGGAGACAGATCATTCCAAATAGCTGCCCCTGCATTGTGGAACAGTCTGCCTGCAAGTGTCAGAGACATCGATAACTTTTTGGTTTTTAAACGAACAATAAAGACTTATTTATTTAGGAAGGCTTTTGCCCGTTATAGTTAGATTGACTACTTTTTAGATTATAAATTTCAGGTATTCTTAAATATATTTTATTGTAATCATTATAGGTAGTTATAGTTGTAAGGCACATTTGATCATAATTATTCAGATGTTAATTTGCGCCTACTAAGAAATAAATTATTATTATAGTATTATTATTATTATTATTATTATTATTATTATTATTATTATTATTATTATTATTATTAGTTGGCTGTTAGTCTCCAGCCCTGGAATAGGCCTAAAAAAAAAATTACTGTCTATTCTAATTATTCCTATTCTAGAATAGTCCCAAAAAATACACCCTAAGATAAAGTGACAACTTTTCCACCATACCCAGCTCCACATTAAATGGATCAATACTACAGTGCACAGACATGAAAGACTTTTTGAAAAATGTTGTTAATTGTCACACTTTTAAGGATTTCAATTTTAATGTTTTAACCTCACAAATAATTAACAACAGATCTGAAAATTTTATCTATTTTTAACTATCGACTCAATTTAACAGAATTATATCTTTTATAAGAATAACTTTATCCTTCAATTGTAGCTTTTAATTATTCTTAGCTTTTGTATCTTTGTATTTAGTACACGACCCCACAAGCTTGTTAACTTTGATTTTTATCATATATCGTATAAATAAAGGTTGTATGTATGTAAGTACATCTGTTTCATCTTGAATGATCTTTCCGATAACCTGCATGCAGATGTTGCTGATCCAATAATTTTGTTTTTGATTTAAATTTTTTCAAAGCAATTTGATTTTTATTTCACTATTAGAGGCAAAGGAATTGAAAAAATTAAACTGGTCTCAAACAATTAAATTAAAAACAAATTTAAATCACAACATAGACACTTCCTGAAGAACAAGATGCTGGTCACTGTAGGGGTTACTGGGGTTAACAGCATTACAATTACATTGTACACAGTGGGGCCCTTGTCAGCTTTAATTCAAAGAAATCTTCAAAGAAATTCAATGACGTTAACTTCATTCACTACAGCTATTTATATACAGTAAGGTCAAAACTTGCTGACTTCGTGATAAAAAAAAACATCAGTGATTGCCTAAAACCAGTACCCAAACGACAACAACAGAAGCTAACAATACAGCATTGACACACTACCGGTATGGAGCCTCATTCTCCTCTAGAAGTCTAAAGGAACTATAATGGTGGCTGTAATAACGATGATGATGATAACAACCCACCTTTCTAACACCCCAGACTCCATCTTGACACAGCTTAAAGAATACTGGAAGCTTTTTAATAAAACCAGAAGAAAAGTTACAAACATGTGATGCAAAATGAAGGAACAAAGTAAATCCAAATACTCTCAGTCACTTCAATAGGACATCATGTTCCTCATAGAGATGTATTACAATCTGTGGTCAGATAGGAGACAGGGAAAATTCTACCAAGACTTACAATTAAATGTTGAATGTTGAAGTTATTTCTTTAACCACTCTATGATGTACAGTCTTCAACCACAGAATTCTTTATGAAATCTTTTAGAAGGCCACAAAAGAGTTGAAAATTACAGCAATCTTGTATTATGACAATTTAATACGAAAGCACAAACAAAGAATTTCAGGGTCATCTTACAATGAGTTTCATACATGTCAAAAAGCAGACTCATATATTCTCACAAACTTACCATTCGGTCGCTTGCCACTTCAGGTCCTAGCACACTGCACATCTCACCAAAGTTTGATGCACACACCTGCAGTTTATTGACACAAAACTTGTAATCCATATTATGAACAACAAGAACAGAGCTTAAGACACTGGCTCCTGTTTGAGTTTCCTTGCTCACATGTAAACAGTTATCCAGAGAGAGCTTCTGCTTACCTTTCTAACATGAAAAAGAGGGTCTGAGCAAAGAGCCTCAAATCTTGGTAAAAAGTATCGCTCTGCAATGTCTCGGCCAACAAGTGGGGCCATCTTGCTCATTAACTAAATCAACACAAAAGAACTATATTAATGATAATTCTTAATCCACAGGGTGCATGAAAAAGAAAGACACCTACATGTAAGTGACTTGAGATATTTTTAACAGAGCCACCTGGGACCACTTACAGCCTTACATTTAGCCTGATTAAATTGAAAGTTTTGAGAGGTGAGTCTCAGTATAATTTTATGCTATTTCCATTTAAAATGATTAGTTTTTTAAACCCAGATACATGACTGTGTAATTGCTAAGATGTGTACATGGTGAGTATCTTTTTACAAGTGCTTACTTGCCTATGGGCAGGCCATATACCAAGTAAACAAACTTTAGCAAACTCCCAATTGCAACACCAGACCAACTGACAAACAGCCATGGGATAGATCAATTTGAGAATAACCTGCCCATAAGAGCCTACTGGTGTACAAATAAACATTTTGCATTAAATTTAGTTTCGGCTTAAAAATAATTTTAAACCAGTTTTAGAGTCTTTTTCGCTTTGCCTTTATAGACACCAAAGTGCATGTAAGTCATTGGGACATAGTATGACTAACAGCAACTGCATCAGGTAAATGTCCATAATGAAGAAAATTTTAATTTCTCATATGCATTTAAACATCACCCACTGAACTTCTGTGAAATTTTTCTTTTTTTGGAATTTTTAATAATTTTTAAAAAACTTCAAAATCCTATATTTTTGCGGTTGGTTCTCCCTGCTGAAAATAGGACCAGTGGCTCATGATATGGGAAGGAAGCCTTGAAACAAGTGAAAATATGTGAAACAAGTGAAAATACATCTCTCTCGGGGTTTCAGTATTCAGAATCCATCAGAATTAGATTCCCCAGTAGAGAATAAACAGCTACAGATAAGTATTTGAAAAACATGAGCTGTTTTCTAGTGAGAAGAGAGCAAGACTAAAGTAATGTGTTCCTGGCGGGTGAATGCCATGGAGAAATGTTGCAAGGCTTACTTCATATGGCCTATTTCTGAAGAAAATTTTAAATGGGTAAAACTTTCAGTTTTTCTAATTTTTTTTTTTTTATTCATTTGAGTTTATCCGACCCGGACTGGCGCTCCAAGTTGATCCAGTCTGACTTTTCTCCCTGCCTGTTTTTAATTATTATTTTTTTTTCGCTGTAAAGCGATTTTGCAATTTGACAAGGAAAAATGTTTGTTGAAGAACCTTTCTGTTAACAATACAGACGATGAGTGACTCCTAATGATTAACATGTTTAAAATTCAATCATGTGTACCACTTACGACTTGGTGGTGCAGTCGTTTGAGAATCAGAATATGCGATTCCATGCCAATGGTTGGTGCTTCGAGCCCCCCTTAAGTTTGAACCTCTGTTTTTTCCCTTTTCCTTTTAACTTGTTTTCAGTTATTTTTTGTCTGTGCTTGAGCTGTTAAACAATTTTGCAATTTGACAAGGAAATGTGCTGATAATTGTTTGGAGAGTTGCTAAACATGAAACCGCGAGCCAAAACAGCCAGTGAAGATTAAACTGATCCAAAAATAAGCGCCCCCACATTGTTTCCCAACGGTAGCGGCTTTGAACCCTGCAGAAGTCAAGAACTGTCTCTCCTTTTTTTTAACTCCAGAATTATTTATTTAGCCAAGCAGGAGTCTGGGGCAGGTGACAGACACCACAACGAAAAACAACACACAAAAAAATGTGTATTAAAAGAAGTGGCTTGTTGCCATAGCGACGGCCACTTAATAATAATAATAATAATGATAATAATAATAATAATAATAATAATAATAATAATAATAATAATAATAATAAAACTAAAGGGAGGGGAGGGAGGGGAAATACTCGAAAACACACAAGCTACAACGTTAACAACCCAAATCAAATTTAAACCACAGGCACAAAAATCACAAGAACATGCCAGGTAAGACTTACAGCAACTGCTTCAGATCTGTAGTCATCATTACTTTCTCCGGCAGTCAGCTGAAGTAAAACAGGACAAACCTGTTCCTCTACATCCTCTGAAAATGCAGGAAAATGTTAAGATGTTTAACTACTCCAAAACTGCACAGGCAAAATGGGGTGTTCAGGGTTAGACATCTGTTCAGCTGAATCACTAGCCACCAGGCTAGTAACCTTTAGAAATCCACTAGCCCACAACACATCTCAGTAGCCCAAGCAGCTTCCCAGGATCTTTCTTCATCACATTCTTTTTCAATTGTCATAGCGTTTTTGGGTGGTAGGAGGTTTACAGTTCAATGTCAGAAATCTCTCCATCTGTGATCAAAGTTTCTCTGAAATGTCTTCAAGTGCAAGGCTGTGCAAAGCGTAGAGGGAGACAGGTCTGGGGAGTGCATTAACTAATTATGTAATTTGTCTTCTTACTGGTTGTCATGTGAAGATAATTGAATAAAATATCATTTATTTCTTTAATTCTGCTAGCCCATGGACTACTGAACGTGCAAGTTTTACTAAGTCCATTTTTACGAGCCTCTGGCTACCAGGCTGGTGGAGATGTCGAACCCTTGTGTTTAACAGCCTAGTCTGGGATGGAAGATGAATACCCTGGCCTCTTTACCTTTGAAACCTCAGAAAACAGACAGCCAAGAAAAGGATTGCAAGTTTGCAGCCTATTCGTTTTGTCAGAGAAACTTCCTGAATGTGCCTTTTGCAGGGTTCCAGATAAGCTTTTAAACCAGAGTGTCAACAAAGGAATTCCAATGGGTCAAATTCCCCCGGCTCCCACCAAACTATTATAAATTTTCTATTGATTTGTCAGGTCACTGTAGCTGACCTTGTAGGGGTTTTGACCTGAGACCCCCTCTTATCTGGAACAATGCTTTTGCACATGGAAAATGGGAGAATTATACCACAGATCCCATATAACCTTGGCCCACTTTCACGTAGAAATTTGAGATTAGTCTTTTCTACAACAATTCTGTCATTCCAAAGGATTTTCAGACATCTTCTTTGAGTTTCCTTTAATGAATAATATTATTAATCAAACTTAAGTTGCATAGTCAAATGATATTATTCCTGAGGCACAATAATCAATTGAAGGGCTTGGAGCATAACCAACCTATGTCTAATTTTAGGTTCAACCTGTTTTTTGATTTTGATTGGATTTGTCCAAATTTCTGCATGTGAACTGCAATTCGATTGAAAAACATTGTCTGGTATTTTCTACACCAATTTTTTTTTCCATTTTGGAGATATGTGTGTAAAAAATGCTTTTTTCCTTGCGTGCACAAAGAAACCAACCTTCCATGAGAGTGGTTTGCAAATTGCATTTATTTACATCTTCTTTCAATCGAATTGCATTTCACATGCAGAAATTTGGACAAATCCGAGAAAAATTAAAAACAACCTAAAATTCAACATAGGTTAGTTATGCTCTCTCAGCCCTTCAATTGATCATAAAAATAAATAACTGTAATCTAAGGTTGCTTTTATAACATATAACAAAATATTTACCTTGAATTCTTAAGCCTAAACCTAAATAGCCTAAAAGGAAATACCAAAACAGCTTTTACATTGATAAATATAAAAATGTTACACTGGTAAAAACTGTAAAAAATCTTTAGCTGATGTTAAGAGCTGAAACGTTGGGATTTTAAGTTTTCAGCCAGTGTAACATTTTTATATTTATCATGGAACCGCCTGGTTACAGATCAATTTTTAAAACTTTTTACATAAATGACCTAAAGTATTCAGTAAATGAGTTATATTTACCTCTCTCAACAACTTCCTGCTCCAAGAGAACTAACAAGGCAGCTTGACTGGTTTTACGCACCTGATAAAGAAAACAATTAAGGTACAGTATTATTCAACTTTCAGAAGTTACATTTATTAAGGTTGGGGTATAAGGACCTCTAGTATAGTGGAAATTGTTTTAGAGAAAATGCTAAAAACATTATTTCATAGAACTACAGTATATATGAACCCAATGGCCATGGAAGATAACCAGAAACAAACACTTTAAACAAATGGTTTTGCACTACAACTTACATGCTACTCAATGTTTGGCAACAAGTGACCAAGGAAGTATCCACGATACGATATGCATGTGCCATTGTGCTTCCTTGTAAACCATTCATTACAGAATTATATATTTTCTCCTTAGAAACATAATATTTATTGCGTTAGATGAAGGAGAACACATCCTAACTATGCCATTTGTCCAGCGGGTTTTATGATGTTCCGCGGGTATCAACGTGATGCCATGCAATCTCAGGGTTTGGACGCCTTCTTGCACTGACTGGTGGACCAGCTGGCACAAATCACCTCGATCTCATGTGACATTTGGCACTGCCTCGATCACTCCAACTTTGCATACAAAAGAATGTGTTGGTAAGAGTCCCTTGGGAATGTTTTATTATTGTCCACTGAAGCCCAGCAAGCGCTGAAAAAGTATATTTTATTTGGTTCTCTTCGGCACAATTAGCTGATTCAATTGGTAAAATACTCTTTCTTTACAGACAAGAATTTTCTTTAAAGTTTCTGTGAAGTGCCAAACACATTTATTTGATTCTTCCACAAGGAATAGTTGTGTTTCTTCGCACGTGTTGGCAAGTCCCTTGTGAAGTCATGTAAATAAACAAAATGGGTTCAGCCTAGCTCTGTTTATTTACACGTGGTCTAGTGAAGTTTGACGATTGACTCGACAGGTGAACTTAACTAAGTTGGGTTGAGCTAAACTGTAAAGAACGGCTCATGTAAAGTATGGCATTTGACACGGGATCTGCGAACCAAAAATATATTTTTTGGGGGGAGAAAAAACTGATTTTCGAGTGAAATGAACAACGATAAGCAGCCAGGCACCAGCGTGTGAATGTAAGATTACAGTACCAGTTAAAAGTAAGTTGACAGTCTCTTTCGAGTCTCGATTCTCGACTCGATCCTTGATTCCTGCGAGTTTCGAGCAACGAGGATCGAGGCTCAACCATCAAGAATCGAGTTGAGGATCGGAGATAATGAGCTTGTCGGTTGACTGATCACTCGATAGACCTTTCAAGCAAAATAATCGGGGATCACATCTTGAAAAGCAACTTACAATTATTCCTTCTGCTACTTGAAGGAACGCAAACGATGCAAGTAGTCGTTCAGTACGCGATATGTTTCTAAATGTGATTCAACCTCTTTGACAGATAGGCTGCGATTCAACGAAATCAACGCTTGAGAAAGAACAGAATGGCCAAGGACTGACCACACCACTACAATATCTCGTAACAAGTAAAAGATGTTTGATGAATAAAACTTGGCCAACCACTAAAGTTTATCTGAGCGTTCCACATTTTTGTCACAGACACGCATAATTTTAAGATGAAATTTGATATGGGCAGGTGTCAATACATGTGTTCACTAATGGTGCTCGTTCGTGACTTTATTTAGTTGAAACAGGGTTTTCTTCGACCGTTCTTAGGAATAAATTTTACAATGTAACTCCTCCAAACTAGAAACACAAATGTGTGTAAGTCGTTACATTATGCAAATTTTCTGTTCTCACGTGCGTTGTCTGTCAAGTCTATTTTTAATTCAATGTTTACTTTGCGCTTTTTTTTGGCCGAAGAGTTCTATCCAAATTATACACGTATTTCACTTCGGATGTTTCCTTGTTAGTTCTATCGAACGTTTATCAATTTATTTATTTCAAAGATGAGGAGCAATTTTCGAAGTTGGCCTCGTTAAAGCCTGGTTCACACTTGTGACAGAAGCACAAGTGTAAGCATAAAAAAAAAGAAACATTTTCCTTTTTCTTGTGCTTATGCTTATGCTTATTTCACAAGTGGGAACTGGTGTCAAATAAGCATAAGCTTAAGCATAAGCGCCATCTTGTTTATCCACCAATGTGACTCGCACTGCACATGCAGAAGTCACTAGTGTGAACATCATTATGCTTATGCTTGTGCTTATGCTTGTGCTTATGTCACAAGTGTGAACCAGGCTTAACTCGTACATACGATAAGCTACCATGTGTTGTTTCCATCCTCGTGGACAATGAGCAGTTTTGTTGAACGTTGTGCAATCAATCACGCCAGCCTTGAATTCCTTATGCTTGCCAAGCTGCTACTGGCTAGCGACTACACTATTCGCCTACTTGTACACTGTGCATTTTTGTCGCTTTCTCGAAATTTATGATCGCTTTTGATGACTGTCCACGATGAACCACTGCGATCTTGATTCGTCGCGCTTATGAACGAGCGGCCATACGAATGTAAATTTAGCATCCGAATTTTTATGCAGAAAAGCACAACGCTGTAACCTTGAAAGAAACTGAATGTCTTTTGACCTTGTTTTTTCATGCAGTATGTGATATTTCCTCGAGAAGTACACCGCATCCTCAAAACCTAAATCGAGACTGTCAACTTACTTTTGACCGGTACTGTATAATCAAAAACTTCCCATAAAATCAAGTACTGTTTGTGCTTACAACATAGCTAGAGCAAAGTCATTTTCATTAAAATTCATTGCGAAAAGAACGCATGTGGTCATGCAGTGTGCCCACGGTAAGACCATCAGAGAAAACTGTTGAAACAATTATGGCAGCTAAAATTCGTGCAAGTTGCAGTTCACAGATTACAACCAGTGGTTTCAATAAGCACCGACGACCGACGAAAAGCCTCGGCTACTTCGATCAGAGAAATCGGCTACTTTTTCCCTAAATTGAAGTAATTAAAGAACGAGTCTTTATTTTCTTTATTATTTTTTCTTTAATACCGTTGCCTACTCTACTCCAACTCGCTGCCTACTTCATATTTTATTGAAACCCCTGACAACTGTTGTGGGGGTAACTCAATGGGTTTTTTTACCCTAAATTCATTTCTCTGGAGATTATAAACATCAAAACAAACAAACCATAAGTTGCTTTCTGGAAGTCAGCCATGATTTTTTTATTTACCTACATCAACACATAGGAGTGCATGTTTAAAACATTAAGAGGGCAAATTAAAAGTTACTCGCCCACTGGCGACTAGCCTTGAAATTCTGGTTGCCAACACTCATTTCTTAGGGGCATTGGTGACCAGTTAGTTGCAATTTCGGACCCTGTAGTTATATGTTTTAGTTGTTCTGGCTGTAAAGTACTTTGCTGTCAACTAAAAAAGTCATGCGAGAACCACAACATCTGTTTCACTCACAGCTACTGTTTCATCCCTCCTTTTAAAACGATAATATGTATCAAAGTAAAGCCACTAAATAATAAAAAGCACCAAAATGTACCATGAATTGCATAAGGCCAGAGATAATTAAAATATAGGTGACACTCTGGACAATCAATTTTGTCCTACCTGGTTATTAGAATCAGTTAAAAATCGCAGCACTATGAACAAAATGTACTGTGGCACAGCTTCCATCATGGAATGGTGTTCATAGCAATAAACAGCAACATGTGGAACCTGCTCCATAAGTTCAACTCTCACAGACGGCTCTAAAACAATATTACAACAAATATGTTTTAACCAACAAAGCAATTTTTACCGCCGTCGGAACCATTGATATAAGGTTACAGTTCTTTGGGAAGATATTACATTCACCATGACGTTGCATGAAGGATCCTTTCCAAACTAGGGATATGTTTATGTCACAATAATATAGGCAGTTTTCAGCTAGTGGATCCCTTGTTAAGTGGAAAGCACTGATAATTGTTCCTTTAAAGTAGAGACCACCTTAGAGTAAAGAACCCATGCACACATAACCAACGCTGTCATTAACAGCTAGTGGCCAGGATTTTCCCAAGATATTTCGAGTTATATCCCCGACTACTTTGATAAAAAAAATAATAAAAAATTTAAAAAATTTTTAAAAAAAAGCACACTGACGTTATCACAACAGCTGAAATCCCTGGCTACTTTTTGTTCATCCCCACCTTTCTCAAAAATTAGTGACAGTCTTGTATACATCATGAAAGAAAAAGACTGTGCATGTGATAACCCCTCAATCATTTCAGAACATACTGCTGTAATGTGCAAATATAATCTTGCAGAGAATTGGGGATTACAAAAGTACAATGTACATGCAGAACACAGTGTTCATGACATCTGCAGTTATGACAGTTTATTCCATACTGGATATTGAAGAAGTGTTACACTAACAGACACCAAACATCTGTAAGATAAGCTTGCAAGTTTCGCCAAACTAAAAAACAATAGTTTTGATAAACTGTTATTTTTTTCTCAATGTTGGAATGTTTCTAATCAATTGTGAGGGCTGTCTAGCTTCCCACAATATGTGAATTTTTTTTCCCTTCTCAAGTACTAGAATTTAGAAACACTTCAAAGTGATCCATACAATCTATCAATACAGTCCACATCGTGCTCTGCTTCATCCAAATCACCAGCATGAATACGGATAGGATAAAGCAGGAGCCCATGAATAGGAGCTTCACTCTCCCATACAAGCCCTTTGAGTCAACCTTTGCGCGTATCTTTTCTATTTTTAGAACGCTGCGGGTTTCTAAATTTGCAGGCACTGTTTAGAATGCCCAAGAGAAGGATCGGGGCAACGCGCTCCCCACCTTTGGCCACAATTTTATTACGAATACTTGTGTGCGAAATTTACTGGAAACAGATTTTCACAGTAAATTGTAGCCTCTGCAGAAAAAGCAGTTCTAAAAATAGAAAGATACGCGCAAACGTTGACTCAGAGGAAACAGTGCATATGGAGGCTCCTATTCATGGGCTCCTGGATAAAGTTAACAAGATGGTATAAACATGGTAACCAAACATATTGCCAGAGAGGAGACCAAAACAAAAAAAAAAGAATTTACAAGTTTTGCATTGACAGACTGCTTCTTCAGTAAAATTAATGTAACCTTAGACAGAGGAAGAAACTGTGTTGTTCAAAACAGGAAGACACATTCCACTATGGTGGCCTGGCTGAACTGGAAGATGTTACATCCTTTTACAACAAATCATCACAAGTCTAAATGGTTGCTGATCAATGCAAATTAATACTTTGGATATACAAAACTGAGTAATATCATCAGCCTGTAGGAAACACCACATCACTGCTATTCTACAAGTCACATAAAATCACAGTCTATTCGAATATCTTTGATAACTGCAAACAACTCAACAGAGTTGAAACATCAACTTTAAAATTTCATATTTAATGCACATGAATAATCGTATCAATTTAATTAATTTTCTTCTTTGACATCAAACAATTATCAGCGCGGTACCATCCTTGCAAAGGATGTTAAGATTTGCATCAAAGCTACAACGGATTGATCAAACGCTTTTGAAAAGCTGCATTTTTTTCTTGTAATCCAACAATAGATGTGTCAGCAAAGAAATGCTATATCATTTATGAGAATGTCATACTCATAAACATCATCGCATCAGAAAATACACCAACTGTAGCAAATATCAAACGACGATTAACAACAAATATTCCGAAAATTACATTAAATCTTTGTGGGCTATTTCCCACAAACATTTCTTTTGATCCTCTCCTAATATGAAAACGCTATCCTCCTACAAAATGTAAATCCATTCTCCACGAAAATAAGTCTCATCCATGACATACAATGCTAAAATCACCAAACTTTCTTGGCGCAACACGCCGAACTTTGATCAAAATCGTACAAGCTTAAAATATGTAACCGCAACATAGAAACTACAGCGAGACTACACGAAAGTGAATACACCCAATTTTATCTAGAAGCCGGAATAGGATTATACACAGCTATTTATAAGCTTTCGTTTGCTAACCTGACATTGGAACATTGGGTTAAAATCATGGATTACGCAAAACCTCCGCCGTCCACTTACCGACGTCGTCGGAAAGGCGAACCATAAGTCTCAGCACATGATAAACTTCTTCTTTGGTCTTGCTTGCCCTCAAAGCGTCTTGACAACATCTAGCTGCCATTTGCCTATGAGAAATAGATCGAAGATGGTGGTCTTCACTTAGGACCGCATAAAGAAATCTAGAAAACGTCACAGACGAGGAAGAGCTAAGACATAAGCCAGAATTTTGTACACACGTGCAAACCGATCTACGTCCCAACTCACCGATTAACGATGATGTCGCTAAGCATAAACCGCTCCATTCGTATGATGGGGCTTAGAGGCTCTTCTGAAGTAGCATAACTCTGCAGCGATGATTCGTCGTGGTCCATTTCGTACCCTTCTGTAAAATGCAAATTCAGATATTGAGTAATACGCTTCCGTTGAAGTTGTTGAAAAGCAGTGCCGGTTTGAGGCGCTGCTGCGTAATTGTGTCAAGTAAGTCCACGGAACATACCGTCCTCTTGATCCTCCTCTTCTGTGCCATCAGCATTTTCTATATGGAAGCGTATATCTGAAAAGAAGCGGAGAATAAGTAATGAAACGGGACGAATACCTCATCGGAATTCATGACCTACCCGCCATCTTGGAAGCGGCCACCAAACATGGCTTCCAGTCACGTGATTAACGAATCAGAACCAGCCCACTCGCCCGCGCAGCCCTGCACCGGCCAAGGCGAAGAAAGTAAAGCTCGCACAATACCTTGCTGTGAGGAATGTGCTCAACGGACACTTCTGCCGATACCTTGACATTGCCAAATAACCTCTTAAACAGGTATCTTCGTACCCATTAAGAACTTACAATTCAAATTCAGCGAAAAAGGTCACAAGTTTGTCACGTTCTTTACACGGTCTAACCCCTGTGGGTGTTCCCCTTATATGGCCTTAACGGGGACGTGCGGCCCAATAGGGTATGGTTTTAAAGGTGTTTTGTCTTGTATCGATTTCATCACTTTCTGTCTTGAACAGGGTATCGCTACAGCTGCTTCAGGCTAGGAAACCTCGTTCGGCCTCGTCTGTTCCTGTAGAGTGGACGGCTCGTTTTATTTGCCAATGCATTAAAATACAGTGAGAAACTAGTGTATCGTTATTTCATTCCAATCTCAAGCAGGGTATGATTTTGTGTTAAATGTCTTAGATAGGGTCTGAAAAATCTGAATTCTGTTTTAAACGGGATAGGGAAATCAGAGAATTGCGTCTTAAACAGGGTCAGGGTTTGAGCGCCCGGGCCGCACCTCCCTACCCAAACATCCGTTGAGTACCCCGTGGTCTAACGTTCACAAGGGTGCTCAGACCCTCAATGAATGAGTTTAAACTGTTTCTGGCTGGTAAACCGCTGTCTTCACTTTGCGGTGAAGATGTCGTTTATTCCCATGGTTAATTGAGGGATTTGAATAGTGCCTATGATCCATAAGACCTAGCTGTGTAAGACCTATAATAACAGATACAGATAAGATGATTACTTGTGTCTGTTTATTTGTTTAGCCAATCACGATCAAAGCGTATGAAATCTACTACAGATTCGTACCATCCTAGTTTATGTATATTATGCTTATGGCATAACTCCTTGCGAATACTGCACCCCACCCCCCCCCCCCCCCCTCTTCTGCCTGCTAGAATTCAGTTTTCTGTTGCCACACAGGACCACACAGTTGTGATGTATTGTGATATTCTTATTTCTACCTAGAGTAAATTGCAAGTATAGTTGTAATTTTCGATGGAAGCCAGGCTGAGAGGATTACTTGTTTGGACCCATTGATACGCATGAGAATCCAATGTCTAGCTCAGCAAAGTCCTGCTCGTGGCAATGATTTCTGAACCATTAAAACTCTTTCAGTGATTGACAAGATTGTTGTTATAAAAAGACATTTCTGATCAAAGCGAGGACCATAGGAGGGGTAGAAATTCAGCTTTTGCCTCTTGATAAGACATGTTTAATGGGAATGGCTCAGTAAGACAGAATTTTGAAGGGAAACTAAAAACCTCTGAATTGCTCAAGACTCTTAGCCGTAAAGACCAAGCTTTTAATGCTTTTAAACATAGCAGCAAGAATCCTCTAACAGTTGTACGCGCTGTACGCGCTGTCAAGGAAGAAGAAAATGAACGTTACGCCGTAGTTGGCTTTCGTGGCCGGTGTAAACGGGGAGGAGGGCCGGGTGGGGAGTGGGAAAATGAAAGGAAAAATGAGGCCCCATTTTTCCTCTCATTTTCCGAGCTCCCATTTTACACCTGCCACACAGCTACGCCGTAGTAACTTCTTCATGTAGTAGATGCTTACACCAAAAGATTACAAGCGATGTCACAACAAGATATGCAGGCATCTTCATTAGAGTCCGTGTCAGAATTACGGTCGAAATCTACTCTAGGTGGTATATCATCACCCAATCAAATAGGGTCCATGAGAATGAGTTCCAAGCTAGGATCCGGTGGGAAGATTTTATCCAGACGGAGAGCGGAGAATTTCACGAGTGCACCAGCAAGATATCACTACCAGGGTATGAATAGACTGTTCAGAGTCCCCTTTATTCCCGTGGGATTATCGATACTCGTACGATAGAAAAGCGGCCATCTTGGTTGTCATGGCAAACGCAACCTGTGGAGAGCGCCTAAACTACCGAGGGAGCCCCCTAATCAGGGGCATTGTAAGATGGCGGCAGTTCAATCAAGCGTACGATAAGAATGCGCGCATAGGGGGCGCATGTTTGCCGCAGAGATCTACACGTTTTTCTAACACTTACACAGTTATCAAATGAAGAATGATCCTCGCAGTTGTGAACGCAATTTATGCATTTGCGAAAAGAAGCCTGAAAAAAATTCAGGACTTCAACGGGGTTTGAACCCGTGACCTCACGATTACCGGTGCGATGCTCTAACCAACTGAGCTATGAAGCCACTGACGTTGGGAGCAGGTCAATTGTGGGTTTATATGTTCCCGTGAAAAAAATGAGTGTGAATGATGGATATGAAATGAATCATATATGAACTGCGGAAATGAAATCAAATGAAGAATGATCCTCGTAGTTGTAAACACAATTTATGCAATTGCGAAAAGAAGCCTGAAAACGAAAAGAAGCCTGAAAAAAAAATTCAGGACTTCAACGGGGTTTGAACCCGTGACCTCGCGATTACCGGTGCGATGCTCTAACCAACTGAGCTATGAAGCCACAGACGTTGGGAGCAGGTCAATTGTGGGTTTATATCTTCCCGTGAAAGAAATGAGTGTTCAAACCCCGTTGAAGCCCTGAATTTTTTTCAGGCTTCTTTTCGCTATTGCATAAATTGCGTTGACAACTGCGAGGATCATTCTTCATTTGATTTCATTTCCGCAGTTTATATATGATTCATTTCATATCCATCATTCACACTTACACAGTTATATTGATAGCTTCGGTTTATCACTTTACTGATCTGACCGATTTTGTCACTTTAGCATGGGTCGCGGCGTTTCTACCGCCTACTTCTAGTCTCCATGCATCTGAGCTGTTGTGTGAACTGACTGTGTAAACTAGAGTAGTATAATGGCTGCTGATGATTGGCTCTTTGCTCCTCTTTATTGGTTGATCGACTTTTCTTCAACGGGTGCCGCGCTATGATACAAATGTCACGTTGCCGTTTTGCCGAAAGAAATTTATTTGCTTTTCAACATGTACACTTACAATCCACTTTTCATACGTTACCCCAAGTAAAGAAACGCACAAAGTTGCACTACAGCAAGGTTACAGTTAGGTTACTCTATACAAGGATATTGAAACAGAAAGGAGAGGAATAGGATTATTGTCATCCATGTTCCCTTGTGATGCTTTTTGACTTGGAGGTCTTATGGGGATAGCTTCCGGTTTTTATCCTGCGGGTATACCAATGCGAGTGGCACTCAATATTAAACGTAACCTCGTTATCTGGTGTTAGTATGGACCAGGAGCCCATTACCTATATCAGCGGTCAAGATTAATCAATTCTACTGCTGTGATTGGCTACCCGAGCGGTCAAGATGGTCATCTTGACCGCTCGGGATAGCCCGTTCGTCCAGCGTTTTACTATCTTTCAGTTTGCGTCCTTTGAGTCACATAAATCCTTTATCTTTATTGACCAAGCTTCTTCGGTCAAGACGGCGGGATATTGGCCTCGTTCTTTCTTTGCGTGTTTATGGACCGAGACGAAAAAAGAACTTGGCCAATATCCAGCCATCTTGACCCCACGTTTGGCCAATAACCCATATGTATAAAGAAACTGTGTTGCTGCGTGGGTGGGGAAGTGAAACACGAAAATTGGGTTTATCAACGGAGTCGATAATGTAAATTGACCACCGTACAGGGATTCGAAAAGCTAAAAATCCCTGTACGGTGGTCAATTTACATTATCAACTCCGTTGATAAACCAAACCCATATGTATTTCCTGAAACCGGGGGCACCCAACGATAAGTTTCGGTAGATATCTGTTCGGTGGAGGGTAGTTCGCCTTGGGATTTCGTCGTCGATTAAGAGGACACTCGGATTTTCGTAACTAAAACGTGGCCTAAAAGATTCGCAATTGGGAAATCATAGCCCCTGAGGTTTTCGGAAAGGTCGTAATTGCTGTTTTTGGCAGTCAAAAACGTCAGCTAGCATTTTCGGAAAGAAAATAGTTCCCTAGAAAGTTCGTGGAAAGTTCATTTCAGTTTGCATTTTCTCAAAGGATGATTTTGTTCCCTAAAATTTTCGGGCAATTAACGCTTTCAGCTAGGGAATCCGAACAGATGAACGTCTTCTAGCTTATGAAAACATCACTTGAAACAGACTTCAAACACCATAAGGTACTTAAAAATGCCTTTCTACAGCTTTTGGTTCATTTGACTCGTTGGGTGCCCCTGTGAAACTGCTTTGACGTAAGTGTCATCAAGTGCAAAGTTCCTTTCATTTTCACTAAACGATTAATTGATGGATATGAGTTACTGTCAGCGTTATGTAGGTTCTGTAAACGGACGAAACTTAACTCCTGACGGGTCAAAAACGCCTAACAACTACTGAGTAAACATGGACATCAATTCTAATACACTCCCTTATTGGGCACAGTATTATTGGCCTCGGCTTTGAGTGTTAAAAGACGTGGTACAGGAAAACTGCAACGATCCCTGCCGTAATAGGGATACTCAAGCCAGTTCATCGCCAGCACCCATGGCTCGACTTCTATCCTTCCTGTTTGTGTCAAAAAACCGTCTGCGCTTCAAATTATTCCTATTCATTGTACGTATGTGGGTTGCATTGGCTGTTCTGTTCATTCCACGTTTTGACCTTCAAATCCCTGTGAACATCACGCGATCAGATCAATAGCTCCTTCCACAGTAGCCTGTTTCAGGCTCTCTGCGTAGTTGGGGATTGGGACGAGGGAAGAAAAAACCAAGAGGGGACTATGCTAGTTCCCGCCCGGCCCATGCAATTATTTGAGAGCCTGGAACAGGTTAGTTTGCAGGATATGTGCGGTTCGAGTTCTCGTCAACAATGATTTTTGTGAAAATGAAGCCTGAAAAAAATTCAGGCTTGTACAGGACTCGAACCCACGACTTCTGCGATACCGGTGCAGCGCTCTATCTAATCCGGACTGAGCTAACAAGCCATCTGGGAGCTGGTCGTTTTGTTGGTTCGTAATATACACGTGAGTGGTGAATATATGAGAATGAATATATGAAAATCATATATTTGAACTGCGGGATTGGGACTGGGGATTGGGACGAGGGAAGAAAAAACCAAGAGGGGACTATGCTAGTTCCCGCCCGGCCCATGCAATTATTTGAGAGCCTGGAACAGGTTAGTTTGCAGGATATGTGCGGTTCGAGTTCTCGTCAACAATGATTTTTGTGAAAATGAAGCCTGAAAAAAATTCAGGCTTGTACAGGACTCGAACCCACGACTTCTGCGATACCGGTGCAGCGCTCTATCTAATCCGGACTGAGCTAACAAGCCATCTGGGAGCTGGTCGTTTTGTTGGTTCGTAATATACACGTGAGTGGTGAATATATGAGAATGAATATATGAAAATCATATATTTGAACTGCGGATTAATGATTAAATATGTGACTGCATGATCATGGCAGTTATGAACACTACTTAAGCAGCTTAAGTAGTGTTCACAACTGCGATGATCAGTCACATATTTAATCATTAATCCACAGTTCAAATATATGATTTTCATATATTCATTCTCAATGATTTTTGTATCACACTGGTGTTATACTTTGTACTTTTATACTTAGGTCACTTTGATTATTGCGATCTTTTGAGATCGGAAATACCACTAAAATAGTACTGCGATCGGTTACTCATCATACTACTGCGAGATAAGTGATACCATAGCGATATCATTGCGATATAAAGTGATACCATAGCGATATCATTGCGATATGAGTGATACCATAGTTTTGATACTATTGTAAAGGTTTATAATTTGCTTTTTTGGTGTAATCAATGTAGGCTTGCATGGATAAATCATGCTTGTACGTTGGCTTATTATACCCTGGCGGCAGTGCTCGTAAAAATCCGCTGAAAATCGTGCAAGACTTTCAAAAATTTTCCCTGCTAGCAGGGGCCTCTTTTCCTTGTATCCAGCGTGCGGGAGAAAAGAGACCTCTGCCATGGGTCGAAACGGTCTTTGATTAAGCCGCCGTCCGAGTTCGTGGACGGAGGTTTTAAAACGCATGCTCCATGTATTGTTTGTCATTTGATCACGTGCTAAAAACATCACATGATGGTTCGGTCGCTAAGAAACCGCGACGCATGCTCAACACAGACCGTTTCGACCCATGGCAGAGGTCTCTTTTCTCCTTCACGCTGAATACAAGGAAACGAGGCTTCTGCTAGCAGGGAATCAAAAATTCTGCTCGGGCAACAAAATTCTGCTCGGTACAATACTACTTGGCATTCCTCTTGTAGTGAACTGCCAACTATATCGGGCAGTTTTTGTGGTGAACTTCCCAAAAAGGAACTGACATCCAAGAAATCTATACACGTGTATGAAAATCGCTGCTGAGGTACTGATGAATTACGCGTTAATTCATACAGCGAAGACCCTGCCTGGGCAGTAGCCAGACGAAAATTTTTACCGAGGCTACGCCGGTAAAAAAAGAAAACAAACTCCTCTTTAATATTCATTTATTATTTTTCAATGTCTAGCCTCTTACAGGAAATTCAAGAAATTGCTTACATAACCACGTAGCTAGAGGAGCCTGTTTATATTTTCCGTAAAACACACACAATAAGGAAAACAATACCGTAACTTCAACACATACTAGCTATGGCCCTGCCTGCGAGATGAGCTGGGCCGGACCAGTTTTATATATGGATGCTATTATTTTCTCTATTTTTTCCCATCGACTGCCTTGTAAATCTTTTTGCATCTTCTCAGTTTTTTCTGCTCGAAAATGTGGCATTATGCCGGCGGAGTGCTCGCTGCATGGGCCATTTTCTAAACGAGTAAGGGCCTGGGAACGAGGTTTTAAAAATTATCGATTGGAAAAAATGGAAAAGCATCTCAAAAATGGTCACCTAACCAACTTTGACGCTGCAGTTGAATTGAGGCTGAAAAAACACGCGTTTGAAAATTGGAGACTTTGTAGTTTTAAAGGCATGTTATCTGGCGGCGTTTCAACCAAACATACCGTAAATTCATGGACTCCTGAAAAACTCTATTAGCCCCCCCCCCTCTAATAAGCCCCCCGTTTGGAGGTCGGTTTTGGTAATAAGCCCCCCCCCCCCTTTGTTAGTCCCTACTATTCCCTCTTACGAAATCCACTTCATGCGGCCCAGTTGGTTTGTATTTATACTAGTTATGCAACGTTTTCGAGTGGTATACCGTGGAATATTTCACGAGTCACTTGTATTTTCTTGGTATACACGCAAGCCTTTAGGCGAGTGTATATACCAAAGAAAATACAAGTGACGAGTGGGATATTCCACGGTATACCACGAGAAAGGGTTTGCTGTTTGTTGCTGTGTATTAAATAGTTGTTTGAGTTTTGTACAAGAACTATTTTAAGACGAAAACGGCATGTTTAAGATTTGAAATAAGTCCCCCTCTCTAATAAGACCCCCGTTAATGAGGCCTGAAATTAAATAAGTCCCCGGGGGGTTAATAGAGCTTTTACGGTACTCACAATGAACTTGCCGAAACTGCTTATTTTGAGATACCTTTTTCATGTGAGAATCGATTTAGTTCCGAATTTCATTGATTTTCAGTGAAGTTTGGATTCATTCCCAAGCCCTTACTCGTTTAGAAAAAAAATTATCAGCCAACATATTTTATCGAAGCCTAACATCGCAATCGCGTGTCACTTCTTGAAATCCAGATAATCCAGGAACAAGTTTAATACTATCTAACAAACACAGGAGGATAGTTTTTTTTTCACTTTTATTCCTTGCTGTTTTTACCTTTCTGACTCTTTCTATCCCTGCTAAACATAAATTAAAAAGAGAATTCGAACATTGCTATTTGCAATTTTTAGAGTCTGATCACTAATATTACGATCTAGAAGAAATTATACGCAGGGTAGAGAAACGTGCTTCTTAACTTTAACGTGCTATCTTAGAACGCAATAGTGCCACAAGATGGTAGCGCGTCCTTTCGTCTTTCATTTGATGCTTAAATCAGCTCATTATTCAGGTTTTCCTCTCTTTTTTTAACGTTGTTCTCGTTTTGATCTCAACTTTATTTTCCTACCAACATAATCTTTTTAGTGGTCTTTTATTTTTCCTAATTTCCTGGCCCGCCTAGATTAGCTATGCTACGTGCGGGTATCCACTTAAAACGTTGTCAATAAAAAAATCAACTTCATCATAGTTGCCGGTAGATGAATTTGTGATCGTTACAATTATGCCTTTTCCACATTTTCAGTTGCAACAAATCCATAGCTGACCGCAGTATTGTTCAACTACTCCTTTGAAAATTAAGCAATGGACTAAGAATCAACTGTTCAATCACACAAGGCAACCGGATTTAAAGCCAATTATATTTTACCTATGGCAAAAAAAGCGTACGTTTTAACGTTTAATTTCATGTATTCTTTAAAAGAAGTCTCAGTCACGGTATAAAAATCAGTTTTTGGTTTGGTAGCACAATATGATAAAGCTAACAATCTCGTATTTGGTACAGTGTATTCATTTAGTCCCAGTTCTTCTACAAACGGCCCAGTATGGATCTCTGTTGGCATGACGTCACTCATACCCTCTTCATTCCCCGCGTCTATGGAATTGCGCAGCTGTTCCCTTAAGCCGCGGCTACACGAGCGATTTTTTGCTTGCGATGGTGATGCGATTTTTTCAATTTTGTCGCGTCGCCAGCGGACGATGAAAATCGCATGTGTAGCCACCCTTGAACTGGCAACGCAACAGGTAAAATATCGCAAGAAAAAAATCGCGAGAAATTGAATGAGTTTAATTTTTCGCGATTCATTTTCTGCGATTTTTTGAACTGTCGCATCACCGGTACGAGGGTGGCTACACGGGTGATTTTCACCGCGCGCTGGCGACGCGACAATTTTCCAAAAAATCGCATCACCATCGCAAGCAAAAAATCGCTCGTGTAGCCGCGGCTTTATTCAGGTAGTGAACGAGTGGTGAACGGGCAATACAGAGTGGCAGGGGTGTCTTAGATCACGTTCCAAAGCACCGTCTTCTTTCAAAGGATTGTGCTGCTCATGTAGCTTTAAGGTACCCTTATCATGAGATCTGGGCCCGGTTGTTCGAAAGCCGATTAACGCTAAGGTTTTGTAAATCAAATTTTACGCTTAAAGTCTAAAAGTAAAGATAAATTCCAGTCAAAACTTAAGGGTGAAAATCTTTTGGAAATGTGTTTTTTGAACAGCAAATAAACTGCACTCAAAGTTGACACTCTAACCCGGGATTACCTTAATCCTCGTACTTTGAAAAACTAGGCCCTGGCTCATAAAAGAACAGAGCAAACTCAGCGAAAATATACTTTCTACAGTTCACTGTGTTGTTTAGAAACAAACATTTAAAGTTTAGATTTTCTCATCATGGGTTGCGTTGGCTGTAGCATTTCAATTCCTCTTGCTTTTGTCACCATCATCACAGACGCGTTTTTACTTTCATCCTCAATCAGCTGAACAATACCACTGGCAACCAATCCAGGGCTGCAGAAAAAAATGTAGAGGAATACAAAATCAGCAGAGAGGAATAACGGAGGTGCAACCGAGGGAGTCACATATCAACTAGAAATATTGAAAACAGAGGTCTTATAAGAGTGAATGAGAAGAATTAACCAATGGTATGTGATTTAGTGTTGTCTGTACTATTATCGACAACGATATTCGTCATCACAGTGATGAAAATGTTGTGGACTCAGGAGGGGACGAATATCGTTGGCTCTAAGAGTACAAACAACACACACCACATTCGATTTGTTAATTCTTCCCATTCATTGCGTGACACGTTGACGCAAGCAGCACTGTCTATAGACTTAAATAAAGGAGCCTGAGAAAAGCAACAAAAGTTGATCATCATCATTTTACTTTTAGCAATGAAACATTTTAACTTCACCAGTAAATTTGAGAATATCAAGATTTGATTCCCCACTAACCACAAACCAATCATAGCTATAACCACAATCATCAACATAATCCATCATCAGTTGATCATGGGGCTGGATAAACATAATCACAGGTCATTGTGTTGCTTGCAGGAACCAAGACCCACCTAAAATGAATTTTCCACCATCCAGTATGACCATGATGATGATGATGATGATGGCGACGATGATGATGATCATGATCATGATTAAAAATAGCTAATTGAGGTATCAGGAGGTATGTGGGGTGGAAAATGAAATCTCCAAAGGGTCATGATAACAGAAGATACTGGGGTAAGTTAGTCTCTGGCCAAAAAAAAAAATTAAATAAATAAATAAATAACTGAAACTTTGTTTCGAGGACGTGTATCAAACAGGTAACACTGACAACAACTCAAAGTGCAAAATTGAATAAGTCACCTTTGTACCAGAGGTTACAATTGAATTAATAGTGCCATTTGTGAAAACATACTTTCAACAAACCTGATCAATCCTTTTTTGAATATAATGTAGTAATTTTCTGGGCTTTCTTTTTTAAGCAATTCAGGATTCGTCGTCATGTTGTGTAACAACTGTGTTGCTGTGAAAGCAGGGCAAATACAGTTTACTCTGATGCCTTCTCTTTCTTTGAGATCCTACAAACGGAAGAATATTAAGAAACTGAAGAAGGATGAATAATTTGAGCAAATTTGTGAATGAGGTGAATTGTAATAATAATGAGGCAGCATAATTATAATACTGTTGAGTTTCATTTTTATTGGCAGCATAGTTCTGTTGCAAGTAATAATTTATTTTAGCTTTTATAGTTAGTAATGTAATTACAATTCCCTTTTTGGTTTTGATTGAGTTGTAAAATATATTTTACTTTTTACTTTAATTTGCAAATTAATACTGTGATTACTACCGTTGTAAAGTGCAATGAACAATTAATGTAATAGCACTATAAATCATTAAATTATAAATTAATTAAACCATTAAATTATTATAACCACCATTATTATTATTATTATAATTATTGTTACTGTTTTGGTTACAAAAACACTCATACAGCACAACTGCTTTTATAAGTTTCTTGTTACTAATGCTGCTGAATGGCAAGAACTGTCAATAGCTTTAAAAACGTTGTAAAAACACATTTTTATTTCAATTATCGGAGCATTGTTACATGCATTTGAACATTTTATGGAATTTGTGCAAAACTATAAATTTTAATTATTTTTATTATAACCTGCTGGACAGGGACACAAACACGGCAGCTGGAAACCAGTGAAAACATCTGCAGTTTAGTTTCGTCTTGCTGTTGAACTTGCAAACACTTGTATACACACTTCTCTTAACATATTAGTTGTTCAGACCTCAAACACATGTTGAATCAACATTTTTGTGTACGTGATATGGTTCTCAGCAGCCATGTCACACAAAAAAATGGAAATTCAAACTACATGCTCTAATTTCAAAACAAAGCATGCTACTGAGCTGAAAACATGCAAGCAGATAATATTTTTATGAGTTGTCATTTTCTTGAGGTCGTCATTTTCTAGACACCCTTGTGTTATTAATAAAATAAAGTTAACACATTCTCATACAACATGCAAAGGCACAGATTCAACACAAAAATAATATGGTACACTATACAAAGAAAAACTGATAGCGCTGATAATCCACTAAGTACAGTATAGATAATATGCAAAGTAATAATAATAGTCATAAAAGCAAAGGCATCTTCACTTCAATCTGTGGCTTTTTAAATATAATCCAACATGGTAACATTCTTGTTGTTGTGTTATTTTTCATTAGTGCTTGTGCAGAAACCCAGAAGTGAGTTTTGTGGATGAAACACAAATAAGAAGAAGAACAACTGAAGAAGGAGAACAGACAACATTTTTATTCCACAGCACTTATTTCTCAACCTCGTTCCCAGGGTCTCTCCTCTGTTCTCGCTGCAGGGGGCGGGAAGAGGAGAGACCCTGGGAACGAGGTTGCTTATTTCTTTCCCTTGAAAATGTTGCTAAGATATGATGGTAATGGTAATGGTTATACTTTTAATATATACTGCACATGTTATAGTCTCATGGTGGGTTTACAATGGTAAGTGTCTTTTAATCTACCTATTACAAATTCCAAAACCTGACGTTAAGGTGGCTCAAAACGGAACCTTTCATTATTTTTAAACACCATCTCTTTGATGGATTGATACTCCCAGGGACAATTTTTTGTTTGCTTTCTTAAACATGGTATCAAAAAATTTCCCAATTATTTCTCAACAATTTGCGATCAAATTTTTGACATATAAGGTTACCAGTACAGCCTCTTAGAAACACCCTAAATTTTGGCTTTATGTGCCTGTAACTCAAAAACGAGTCCGGTGACCCCTGATTTTTATTATTGAGTTGCAATCAGCACATAAATATTCAGCTTTCTGCAAAGTCTTAAAAAATTCTGTACATGGGGTTCAGAGCCACTTTAAATAATCAACACAAATATTAATAAGGTGGCTCTGAACCCCATGAACAGATTTCTTTATTTTTTGCAGAAAGATGAATCTTTATGTGCAAATTGCAATAATTCAATAATAAAAATTGGGGGTCACTGAACTCGTTTTTGAGTTATAGGCAAATAAAGCCAAAATTTAGGGTGTTTCTAAGAGGCTGCACTGTTGCTATGGTAAACTGATATGTCAAAAACTTGATCGCAAATTGTTGAGAAATAATTGGGAATTTTTTTGATACCATGTTCAAGAAAACAGATAAAAAATTATGGGAGTATCGATCCATCACAAAATAACAAAACCATTTTGAGCCACCTTAAATTATCACCTCAAACTCTAGTGCAGGAATACAGACTGAATTGGACTCTGGACAGTCAGTTAAAATACATTTTTGTTGACTGGTAGCTAACAAACCTTTGAGCTCAAGGTTAGCCCCAAAACGGCATATTTTGTAGTAGTATACACAGACTGTGAACTCCTCTGAGGTATAATGGCTGTAGAAAATAAAGAAAACATTTGCTCAAATGCTGCATTTCCACCCAGAGAAACGGGAAACACATGGAGAATTTTCAGTTAAACTTTGCTACTAGGACTCTAAAGACCATTATCAGACCATGAAAATGCATCACAACGTGGGTATATTGGCAGGGGGTGAAAAGCATTTTCAAATCAGTCCCTTCTGTCTTGTAGAAAGTGATTGATAATCTGAACTACGGTTATTCTCCCTACAGTTAAGGAACATTAAGGGCCTGTGCAGCAAGTTTGCAACTGGGGGGGGGGGGGGGGGGCTCACTTTGAACGCGTTAGTGTGAGTCAAGCAGGGAGGTCTGGGGGCATGCTCCTCTGAAAAATTTTAAAATTAAATTCCTCTGAAATGGCTGGAAATGCATTTAAAATTAACATGGTGTGGTGAAACTTATTGACTTTCAGCAACAAAACAGCAGTGTTTTAAAACAAGAATAATCAGTTTTCGATAAAACGTTAAATAGAAAAGTAACTTTGATTTGTTTAGTATTAACTGCTAAAGCCCTCCCAGCCCCTCCCCCCTGCACGGTGCCTGTTAGTTGATATGTTTTCTTGCTGTTTGAGAATTAATACTTCATGAATTAGAAGAGGTACTTACATGTATTTTAAGTTAATTCAGTGCATATTGCATTTTTACCAAGACAAGTGAAAATCCCTTGACTTCAGATTTTAATTTGTGGCTAAAGATCTTAACAAAAGGAGATTTCAAAAGAAACAATTTAATATCCTGTAGACTTATAGCAGCCTGTGAGAAAGGAAGAAAGGTGGATAGCTTATATAATTCAGCAAAATACAGTACCCGCTACATAGCAAAAGGGGTATCGATTCTGCACAAGGAACAAGAAGGCAAGTGGAAAGTTGGAGTATTATGGTATACGAGGTGTTGCAAATGATTGGTTTGCATCTTACTTGCATAACAGAAGACAGTTTGTCTCTTTGTCTGGCACTGATTCTGATTACCAAACTGTTTCATGTGGAGTACCACAGGGGTCTGTGCTTGGCCCACTTCTTCTTCTTTTATATATAAATGATATGCCTAAATGCTCCAATACCTTAGAATTTCACCTTTTTGCTGATGATACAAACTTGTTTCTTAATAATCCTAACATTCTAAATTTAGAAACCAACTTAAATGTAGAACTAGAAAAGGTGAGCCAGTGGTTATATGCTAACAAATTATCTTTAAATATTGAAAAAACTAGCTTTGTGGTATTCCATTCTCTGCAAAGGAGAATAGCTCATAAGTTGAATCTAAGTATCTCCAATATGTCTGTTAAATCTGATAATCAAGTTAAATATTTAGGACTCATTTTTGATTCTAATTTGAAATGGAAACCATATTTACACGAATTGAGCAAGAAGATTTCAAGAGGTATTGGAGTACTATCTAAAATTTAGATATTATGTAAACAGAAACATATAATACTTCAATTGAAGGCCTCGGAGCATAACCATCCTATGTCGAATTTTGAGTCGTTTTTCGATTTTGCTTGGATTTGTCTGAATTTCTGCATGTGAACTGCAATTCGATGGAAACACATTGTATGGTATTTTTTTGACTGATTCATCCAGAATCCAGAAAAGCATTTTTTCTTACGTACACCAAGAAACCAACCTTCCATGGGAGTGGTTTGCAAGTTGCATTACATCTTCTTTCAATCGAATTGCAGTTTACATGCAACAATTCGGGCAAATCCCGGCAAAATCGAAAAACAACCCAAAATTCGACATAGGATGGTTATGCTCCGAGGCCTTCAATTATATTATTCACTTATTTACCCCTTCCTCACCTACGGTCTATCAATTTGGGGCAATACTTATAGTTCTACTCTCAGACCTCTAATAATTCTTCAAAAGAGAGCAATACGTACTATAACTTTTTCGGAACCAGATGAAAACTCTGAGCCTCTTTTTAAGGAATTAGAGATTCTTAAATTAACTGATCTTGTTAGCCTTCACAATGCACTCCTCATGTATCACTATCACTATAATCTTCTTCCATCTTCCTTTGAAAACATTTTTCAAACGGTAGCATCTATACACTCATACAATACCAGGCTTGCTTCTAAATCAACCTATTACATCAATGCCATCAAAACAAACTATGGTAAATTCAACTTTCGCTTTGCAGCTGTTAAAGTTTGGAATCACCTTGATGAAAGCATTAAACACCTCCCCCTTAAAACGTTTAAAAACAAAGTCAAGTTTGACATCTTACAGTCTTTAGTTACTGTTCATGAGTTTTCAGCTGGTATATATTTATTCATTTATTGATTTATTCTCTCATTTATTTATTTATTTATTTATTTATTTATTTATTTATATATTTATTTTTGTCTTCTTTTTTTGGCTTATTAACTGCTCTGCTGTAGCTTTAGTGCCAACCAATCTCCTATACTTAAACATTACTTAATTTTACTCAGTTCGATTAGCTTTTCAGTTATTCTGAGTAAATGTTGTACCTTTCCTGTATTATTAGATTATGTTGTATTAAGTTCAATTATTATTTGGTAATAAAGCTGGTGGTGTGTTTTTTCTTTCTTTTTGAATAACATGAAGTTACAGGTTAGGCAGCTAAAGAATGTAAGAGCAAATTAGTGTGTGATTCTGATTTCCCAGGAGTGTGAATAAACCATACTTTGATTAATGAACAAGGAATATTTCTGATAGATAGATAGATAGATTGATTGATTGATTGATTGATTGAGTGATTGACTGATTGATTGATTGGATGTGTAATTGATTGTAATTTGGTTGTCAATGAAAAGGTGTTACATGTATGGAATATGCATGTGTGCAGGGGTTGAATATGCAGGGGTGCTGTCTTATGGAATAGTCTGTTGGTCGAGGTTGAGCAGGTTACTAGTTTAAATAATTATCTTAATTTAATTAGTGAAGGCTTGGTAGGTTTTTATTTTGAATTATTTCTCTTTTGTATTTTAATAATTAGATAATTTTATGATTGTAATGATATTGGTTTAACTATTATAAATTATTAACCCATTGGCACCCGTGCCGGCCCAAACCGGCCGTAAAAAACTCCCATGCTTCAAAACATTGCAACTTTCTCAATCGCACGAATATTGCCTTAACTGTTAGTTGTGAGCACGAAATGGAATGCCCTTTACATTTGGATATCCAATAAATGCAAGAAACGTAGCAATTTTTACCAAATATGGCCTTTTGAGTTTGGACAAGAACGAAACTGGCCGTTTTTAACGTCAAAGAGAAACAACAAAAATGCCCCTTTTTGCCTTCATGTTTTTTAGGGAAATCATCGTGGAAAAACCAAAATTCAACCATCATAACGAAATTCAATCCTTTTTCTAGCTTAGAAATGACTTTTTTTGTTCATATTCTTCTCCCGAGCGTAGATACAGCCTTTTGTTCCAGTGCATTCGGGCCTTCCCGACATTTTCAACATCTTGAGCGCATTGCATGCTGGGAACTAACGAGAATTTTTGACAGCGCCCGTTCCTTCCCCCAATTCTTTCACATAGCCACTCCGACCTACCGCCAAAATTTCCTGCTCGTGGTCATCTTCAGTACACAGAAATTCCAAAATATGTGGCGGTAGGTCGAGAAATTCATCAATAGTCGAGTCCCAAAGGTACTAAGTGTTCAACTGGCCAAATTCCCAGTTCGTCGAGTAACAAGCCAAATTCAACAACAAAGTACATCACCTTGCTCGATTCTTTGAGAAAGTGGACTCTTAGCTACCGTCACGCTTAATGATGCTCATCAGGCAGCCGCTAAAGATGAAAAATGGCTGTAAATTTAGCAGAAATCGCAAGCAAACCGAACTTGGGCCATTGTTGTCGCTTCACCGATAAAAAATAGCTACGTCAAAATGACGTTTTCAGAAACCTTGAGCCTCCAGTGGCTTAGGACAGCACCACTTTTCCCTGGTAGTTCAAATAAAGAGTCACGAATTGCTATTCATCGTTTATAGGTGGAAAATCACTCCGAAAATGTAAAAACCTGCGGTAGTCAATGGGTTAATATGTAACTTATTGTTAAAGTGCATGGCTCATTGGGAGAGCACTCTTTAGTGAAAAGAAACCCTGTGGTTAATAAATAAATTTGTTGTTTGTTTGTTTGTTTGTTTGTTTTGTTTGTACAGTTTCACTTTGCCCATTTCCTATGTTTGTGCACTGATTTGTGACATGAAATAAGTTACACTGCAGACCTGCCATTGATGCCACATTAACGATAGCTCCCCCTTTTCCTCCAAGTGAGCGGCCCATGTGAAGAATGCCAAGGAACTGACCAAGGAGCACACCTTTCTGACAAATGGCAATGACAAATTCATGTGAATGTACTGCATTAGCCTACAAAAGCATCACTAGAAGTGCTTACCAGTGGTTTGAAGGTCAGTACACTTTTATTTGAGGGCCCCTGTACTCCAAGGGAAAAGATTTCATGTTTGAATGTTTTGCAACCAATAATTTAATCATTTTCACATTGATTGGGGAAATGTTTCAGGTTTGAACTGGAACCAATAATATTGCAGAAGGTCCATGCTAAGGATTTATTGCGACCTCTGCTGACTTTGTTCAAATTATTTGTTGTTGAACATTCCAGACTGCAAATAATTTCAAAGATGATTTCTCAGAGCAGACATTGATTGAAAATCTGCTATTCTACCTTCCAGTTGTTCAAATTATGGATATGTCTGGTAGATTTGTAAATAATTATTAATAATCAAAATTCAGTTGGAAAATTGTTTTCCAAACTCATCAACTCTTAAAACAAACTGAGGGCCTGGGTAATTCAAGTATTACACAATCTGATTCTGAAAAGGACAGCTGAGAAATATGTTTTACCAAAAATTTTTACAACAAAGAATGGAGGGGGAGGTTGGAATAATTATATAGACTTGTAACTTTAAAGTTGAATGAACTGAACTGAGTAGAGAGAAAATTAAAATGGTGCACTTACCACATTCACGTCTACCATTTTCTCCCAAATGTCCTTTTCATTCAATGAAGCTATGCCAGCATTGTTGCAAACCACATTAATCTGGCCAAATGTCTCCTTTACCTGTTTGAAGGAATCTGTGAAGAAGAAACAGGCAGGTTGTTAATGAAGATGTTAAATAAAACCAGAACCAAAAAGGAGCCTGCAGGTGGAGCTGTTGCAAGCTTAACTAATAATGGCAACAGGACTGGGTGGCCATAACCAAGAGAAATTAACAAAATTGGGTGGCTACACATTGAAACCTGGATTTAACGAAGTGCATTTAGGGACTAGGGAAATTAGTTCGTTATTATATTGAGGTCCTTTTCCATACATTTTAAAAGGCTGGGCTGAAAAATATTGTGCGTTATATCAAGGACTTAATGTTATATAGAGGTTCGTTAAATTGAGGTTTTACCATAGAATTCAAGACAGAAAATGATGATTGAAGAAGACTGACACCAAGTGTTTCACTGTACTGTTATAGTGTGCACGTACATGCACAACAGTACTTACTTGAGAATGAATGTATGAAAATCATATATTTGAACTGCAGATTAAAGAATGAATATGTGAATGATCATTGCACTACTCATATATTCATTTTCACATATTCATCACTCACAGGTATATTTTCCTTTAAGGCCAAAAACCAATATACTCCCCTTTTGTGGGAAGCCCTTCAATCATCATCATCATCATCATTATCATTATAATTACCATCATTATTATTATTATCAATGTAATTTAACTGTTTATAAGCTTAGGTTTACCTTTCATTTGAGAGCTTGAAGTAACATCACAAATAGCAAACATCACTTTTCCTGACCCATACTGTTTTTCCAACCTTTCTTTGAGGTAAATACCTTTTTCTCTATCCACATCGAGTATTGCAACCTGATTAGAGTTACCAAACAGAATTATACACAATTATACACCCTCGTGTCCAGTCCAGTGCTGTTTCAAGCAATATAATGTTGATGACCATCTGGACACAATAAGAGTAGTGGAGCCCCAATCTCAAAGCCGGTGGGCCTTCTTTGTTGTATTTTAATCATGTTTATGCCAACTGTGTACATGAAATAGGTCTGGAATAGGGTATGGAAAATCACAGATTTGGGTCTAAAATAGGGCAAGGGTTTCAGGAAGCGGGTCGCACACCCCCCACCCCAATTTTCTGGGAGTACCTCTCCCCCGGGTCTCAAAGCAACCTGCTGGCAGCTTTTTTATTTAGTTATTGTATGGTACTACATATTTGAAGCTGCAAGGCTGCTCATGCACATCACTACTCCTGCATTTCGTTTGACAATTAAGATCTAGAGCTGAAACATTCCCACTTGTGATATTTTTACTAGTAACCAACAAGTGACAAATTACATACAGGGGGGGGGGGGGGGGAGAGGGTGACATGAGTCATAGCACAAGTGAGAACCATGCATGATGAGAACATACATTGTAACTTAGAAAGTGGCATTGGGTTGTATTTGTGAGTATAGGTAACAATTAATTAAAGAAAAATGCGGCAAGCGAGTAGATGAAGTAGCTCAAAACCCTTGGCTGTAGGGTCTGATGAAAATTCAGAGCTCTTGAGAGAGTGCAGGTCAACTGTCATTAGCTGTACCTTACCTTTCTATTTGCAGCTAAGGTTGCAGTTTTTGCGGAATACATCTTTCAAAATATAGAAGTTGAAAGTGAATGAGGACCTGAATTCCAGTATGAATTAATTCAATCTATGACAGCACTTGATTATCTTAGTTTGAGAACTCTTTGATAGCGTTCATTTTGAAAACAGTAAGTACATTTATGCCCGTTTATTGTTTATTTTATTCGGAATTTCGCCATAGTTCAGGGTGATTCATTTTCAAGTTGAGAGTGGATCGGTTTTCGTATTTGAGTACAATAAACAGAAGTCTTAAGCAGCATAAGCTCAAAGGTGCTTCGATTTCTCTACAGCGCGCAGGCGACCATGTTTTCAACTTGTAATGAGCTTACCTTACCACCTCTTTCCAAGAAAGCCCTACAAATATGCTCTCCGATTCCCTGTGCTCCTCCTGTCACAATGGACACACTTCCTTGGATCTTCATCAGTGGTCTATTATCATTGTTTGTACGTACAAATTAAAAACTCCAGGCATAATGTATGACCTTGCACAACATGTCCGTGAGTTCTACAACAGAGGGAGGACTGGGAACCATTAATGAGAATTTACATGTCCCATGCATCCTTAGCATCCCACGCGTTCGTTCTTAGGGGACTCGTATTTCACCTCCTCCCCACTAACCCCCACTAGTGGGGAGGAGGTGAAATACGAGTCCCCTAAAAACGACTGCGTGGGAGGCTAATGCATCCTAGCCTCCTTCGCAGACGTCTTTGGGCTCGTCACGCGTTCCTTCCCCACGAACGTCTGCTGAACTGAACTGCCACTTCCGTTCGCGGCGGTTAGCCAATCATAGTTCGTTTTCCAATTTTTTGAAAGTAGGACTTCGATCCCAGGATTATTTTCACAGACGATGCACGTGAATTGGGTGTTGATTTCCATTCTTACGCAGCTCGTTATTGGTTTCTTCAAAACAAAGGCTAACCGCCGGCGAACGGAAGTGGCAATTCAGTTCAGCAGACGTTCGTGGGCAAGGAACGCGTGACGAGCCCAAAGACGTCTGCGAAGGAGGCTACATAACATAACATAACATAACATAAAATCTTTATTTAAACACGATAAGATTTAAAGCTTACAAGCTTGTGGGGTCGTGCATCCTACATGCATCGGGGTGGAAATATTCAGTGCTGCACCTTGTCCAAACACAAAATGGACAAACCACAAAATGTACTAGTATACACTGGAAAGCTCAAAAAGAAAAGAAAAAGTGCATTGATAAAAGCCGATGGCCTATAATTTCTGAAACGTTCCAAATGGAATGGTATGTACCATTTCATTTTCCAACCAGAATTTCCAGGTTTTCCTTGTAAATGGTAAGGACCCCAGATCAACCGTTTGATCAACCTTGGTGTAGTCTGTGTAGTCGCTTTCTAAACCCCGCTCTGCCAGAAATGTACGTAGTTAGTAACAGTTCATTGCGGATCCCAAACGGCTGTATAATCGTTCAAATTTGCCTTTATTTTTACTGGTTTTATTGCCACTTAAAGGAAATCAGAATAATATGTAGGCATGATTAAGGAGGACACAGACAACCTCACAGCAATCAAAGTAGACTGTCAAGTTAGTACTGCCTGTTCCTAAGGCATGCTCAGGATTTTATCAAGAGAGCGAACAAAAAAAAAATTAAAAGTCTACAATCGAAAGAGTGTGAGCTATGTTATCTTACCCTACAGATTTTTCCCATCGCAAACAATTATCCCTTTGTTCAGATATTCCCTATTTTCTCACTGCGGTTCACGCACTGAAGTCAAACCAGAATCAGATGACAAAAGACCATCGGGCACGCAAAAGTATTGCATAGAATGGTATTTCGGCGGTAAGTGGGGGGTACTCCCGGTTAGGAGCTATACAGCCATGTGCCGCTGTAAAGGGTGTGGTTTTCAAGTGGTTTTGATTGGCATAGGGTCAGCGAATTATGAGTGGTAAGATTTAGAATTAAGTCTGTGGAAAAAAACTAGAAACTGAAAGAGAAAAAGGCACCATTTGTTATAATGTTTGCTAGTCAGTTGCCGACTGCAAGTATGACAGAGTTTTTGGAAACCAGGGATCCTCACATGGAACAGTGGCTTCTGGTCTTTTCTAGAAAATAGGGTGCGAAAAGCAGCTAAACATGCCATCCGGAGTATGTGGGAAGCGTAACATGGTTGCATTATCTCGGAGTTAGAGATAAACCCCCATCTCTCCCCCCTAACCACACACACACACGGGCAGAAATTACGCCTAGGAGATGTTTTCATTTTTATTTCTTTGATGCTCTCACTCATGCCAAGTACATCAGTCTATGATGCAGTGTACAATGTAGGAAAATGATATGTAGCAACTGGACAATTTTTTAACAAGTGCTCTCCTCGAAAATCCCGAAACGACTTGGTGAGAGCCCCTGCTCTACAGTCAACAACTTATAATTTGTACAAAGGAATCATTCAGTGCAAAATAGTAACCGGGTAGGACCTTTTAACTACACTTTTATGATTCTACTTCCACCTAATTCGATCCGCCATCTTGTCGATCTTATTAACAGGTCTCAAAAGGGTCAAAGCCTTGACTACGTCAGAATGTCGTCTGCTGTCCAAATACTCACTTCCAACTAGGCAAGGTTCACGAAATTTGATGCATAGGATCTTAATTTTCCTTTTAACCTATAATAAATACAAAAATCAGGTGATAATTTCAGTATGATAAACTCTCAAAAAGCCGTCCTTTCAGACACACTTCATTAAACTTCCTGCAACCTACCCATATTCTAGCTGAGAAAGAGCTAAAGCATGAAAGACTAACACTGAAAAAAGACTTGAACTAATACACTTCGAACGGAGGGCAAGGTGCTGAGAAAAATCAAAATGTCTGAACATAGGAGGTGACTTTTGAGGGCCTTGCACAATTCGTTACAAGTTAAGCTTCCAGTCAGTTTATACGCTTCTTTCCTTTAACGTTTCCATTACAAAAACCATGCACTAACCAGACTCTGGCTAGTTTCAATTCAAGCCTTCTCGTAATTAAAA
Source organism: Pachyseris speciosa (assembly GCA_016490735.1). Taxonomy (NCBI): domain Eukaryota; kingdom Metazoa; phylum Cnidaria; class Anthozoa; order Scleractinia; family Pachyseridae; genus Pachyseris; species Pachyseris speciosa. The sequence continues at coordinate 243,330 of JAEMWC010000221.1, forward strand.
CCAAGAGTCATTAAGGGAAGCTTAAAGCAATTCCTCTAGATAGATAACAAAAGAGAAAAATAAACTTACTACAGACTCGCTTCGTTTTCTGCCAGGAATGTTTCCAGCACCTCCTGCAGTAAATCCTTCCCCCAGTTTAGGTTGTATAAGAATTGCTACCAGGAAAACACCGAGGGGCGAGCCAAACGAGAAGACCTTCATGCTGGCTGGTCGTAGTTATCTTGAGCCCTCCACTTAGAGCGGTTTTCAATTGAGCGTCAAAAGTAATTCTCGTTTTGCTTTGGTTTTGCATTACTTCGCTCTGTGATTGGCCAGGAAAACTCGCGCCACTTTCTCAACCAATGAGAGGCAAAACTCAAACCAATCTTGACTTGCACGCGCGTATTTTCCCGCGCTTTGCGCCGGCAACATGTAATTGCTTCGTATTCTGATTGGCTCATTGGCTCGCTGTTTGTTTCTGTTGTGATTGGTCGGAGTAATTGCTTTGGTTTTGGTTTCACGACAATCAATTCAAAAGCGCTCTATAAGTTGGTAATCATAAGATCAGCACTGCTGCTTGGGATTTACAAAAATTACTGATATTTAAAGAATTATAAAAAAACTTTTATACCAAACAAAATACTAGATTACAGAAAGTCAAGGGTCTTACCCTAACCACGGCCGGTTATGGTCACTGTTCCGCTACTAAGATTTGTTTTAATCATAGCGTTTTGTTTATAGTTTAAGCCAAAAATGAATTGTTTCCATTTACTGATTTACACGTTATTAGTAAAGTGGCAGTATATATTTTACTCAGTGAAGTATCAAGATCATGTTTATTTGTTTCTTTTTCAGTCAAAGGCGATCAGAATTTATCATAGTGCGGAAACTGTAAATTCCTATCCATATTTTTTCTACTACCGAAGGAAAAAAGGCTTTTAAGAATTGTTAATATGGTCACTCGAAAGCCACATTTGAGTTCTGTTTAAGTACGCAGATTGCTATTTAATCTTTCGTGAATCTGGTAAGGCAGTGTAGTTCTAAACTTGATGAATCTTTGAGACTAAATTGATCGCTAAGAAGGACATAGGCTTATTTTGTTAAGACGATCCGCAAAGTGTGTCGCATGTGATCAATTTCCAATGCATGGCTTTCATGCATGGAAAGTTTGGTAAGTACCCCACCGAGTCACTGTACGTGCGAGTTGAGAAGTCGCATGAAATAGGTGATCAATAAGTTTATTTTGACAGAAAAGTCTCTTTTGTTCTGCTAAATCAATAACATTATTTTATGACACAGGAGTTTAGGGCATCTCGTGTCATTATTTTGAACTTTGCAAATGAAACGAGTAAGTTCGGATGTACAGTCGGTATTTTAACAAACACGGAACAAACTCAAAGCAACCCTTTCGGGAAATGGTTTGCAACAGTTTGCTGGAAGATAATTTTTATTTGCTCTCATGCAAAAGGTGAACACATTTTTCCACCGACGAGTTCAAAATCTATTCTGTTTCTTGCTGAACACACTGACTTGTTAACTGAAAGAAAATTTCAGTGTAAAATGTTTACAAACATTCTCAAGAAAAACTCGTTCGTGTTAAACCTGTTTCGGGTAAAGGGGGTTAGATTCTAAAGAAACTGTGGTGCTGCATCGATGGGGGAGTGAAACACGAAAATTGGGCTTATCAAAGGAGTTGATAATGCCGGTAAATTGACCACCGTAAAGGGATCAAAAAGCTGATGTTTCGAGCGTTAGCCCTTCGTAAGAGCGAGACGAGGAATTGTGGGTTGGGTATGGCTTATACATGTATACAGAAAATGGAGCTACGCTCTTGGTGGTAACGAGTGGGAACGGGGTAACATGGTAACGTGAATGAAAACAGGTGAATGAAAAGCGTTCGTTGATACCGTGGGGATTAAGGGTGCCGATTTGAAAGATGAATTTTTGCTCAAAGTGACAAAGCCTTGAATTCGTGTCGTTTCATGTTGTTGTTTAGTAATGAGCAGCGAATACTGAAGCTAGGTGCCATCCCCCAAACGTAACAATTTGTTAAACGCTCGTGTGGAGCGATTGTTTGCGTTTACATTGACAAACCCAACCTGGACAACCAACTTGAAGTTTGATCTTTTTACTCGCGTCAACTCGCTCTCGTAGTCAAAGTCAAATTTTGAAAACCAGGGCAGTAACTCGCGTGAGGCGAACCGAGGCACTAGCCTCGGTAAATATGTTGAATTTGTGGTATTTTTTCCTCATTGTGTGTGTCTTACGTCAAATATAAAGAGGCTCTTTAGTTTCACAGTTGCGCAAGCATTTTTTAGGTTCCTATAAGAAGCTATACGTTGAAAAATAATAAATGAATATTAACCCTTTCGCTCCTGAACATTTTGGCAAAAAAACACCTTCTATTCCTGACGCTTAAATTTGAGCTTTCAAAGTTCGGGCATGTACAGAAAGCAAAATTTCGGCCACTTTTGGCTGGTGTAGGAGTGACAGGGTTAACCCTTCACTCCTACACAGGCCAAAAGTGGCCGTGCCTCTCCCTTGAACCACTTGTGACGTCATCAGTTTTAACGCTCGCAGACAACGTTACCATGTAACATGTGTAGGGAGAAGAGATCTTTCAAACCATACCCGAATGAGCACGATTCCGTCAAACAGGCCGGAGAAAACACAAAAAAGCGACGTTGACCCGAAAATTTGAGTAAAAATCTTGTTCCACTACCCACCTGCACTTCCTTCCATCTAATCTACGATCCTAAAAGTTTTCCCAAATCTTTTCCTACCGAAAGGAAGCCCAGAAAATGCCCAGCAAGAGAGAAAAAAAGTGAGGCAAGAAAAGCAAAAGAAAAGGGGAGGAGAGAAAGTGAAAGGTAGAAGGCGAGAAATTTTGCTTTCTGCGCATGCCCGAACTTTGAAAGCTCGAATTTAAGCATCAGGAACAGAAGCACACCAGGACCTCCACCAGGAAACAGAGTTTTAGGCAGTTTTGGTTCTTTTTGGCTAGTTTCTGACCAGAAAACGGCTCGCGGACAAGCTTCAAAAGGTGTTTTTTGCCAAAATGTTCAGGAGCGAAAGGGTTAAAGCAAAGTACAACCCCGTTTGCCCATGAAATGCCAAATCAGGTGGGAAACACGGCAAAACACGAATTTTAGCATTTTTTTTATTTAAGAGGTGTTTTTTTCTTTTTGCCGGCATTGCCACGGTAACTGAATTTTCGTCTGGCTACGGCCCCGAATACCTTTCATAAAAAGAAATAAAATAAAAATGGACTAAAATAGGCTATCTGCTGATACATGACTTAAGTAAGTAAATAACTGAATACATAAATAAGAGTAAATGAACAAATAAAAACCTCTCTGTTAAAGTCGGCAAAACATGCCAAGCATACAACTGGACTGAACACTATTGAACTACCTGAGCAAAACGTAACTAGTCACCACCAATGAAAAAGCTAGAATAAATACAACTATAAAAAGAGGTAAAAACAAAAACGATATAGGAACAGTAATATGGCACTCGTACAAGCCGCTCTCGCCATAAATTCTCTTCTCCTTTGAAAAGCGGGAATGTTTCCAGCGCCCGCCGTTAGTCCTTCACTTTTAAACGAAGTGCATACAATAATTACAAACATAAAGAGGATAGAAAAAGGCAAAGTTTTCATGGTGACTGTACTACGGCACTTTGACTGCGATTTGGCCAAGCATCAGTTGTATATCATACAACGCCATATGTCGGCTTCTAAACTTAAAATATATCAAAGGGTTGGATCAATTTCTTGATCAGATAAATTTATATGTAAAGCTCAGGCTCCAAGGCTTCCATAGCAAGACTTACAGGGATTAGTTGCCCATTCTTTTCAACTAGATGACAAAAACTAACAGCCGCACTGTTAATATCTGCCGAGCATTAGTTTAATGGTACTGCGATAAACGGAACAATTTATAATCAGTAATCTTTTCAAAGTTGAGGGAGTAACAAAGTGATTTTCTTCCGAATCCAGTGATTAGCATTGAGCTACGCTTTGTTTTCGCCATTGATGATTTTTTTATTCACATCCATCCTTCTTCCGTGATGGCAGTATTACTTCGACAATTGCATGTAATCACGTTTTTCATAGGTCTAAACTGCGGCAATGTTGAGAATATTGTCCCCATTTCGGAATAATTATCAATAAAAATTTCGACTCTTCTCAACCCTTCTCGACTATCAGTTCAATATCATTGTTTAATCATTTCTCCGCAGATAAAATTAGTTTGTTTTATAGGTCACCGTTCTCAGCAGAGTGTAGCAGTCTCATTTCACAGGTTCAGAACTTTTACTGATTTCCAGCTCTTAAAATCAAGATCCTCTTGTAACGCAATACAGAAATAAACCCAACGACGCTATTCCCAAGGTTTCAATCAATGAATTTCCTTTTGATGGCAATGGGAACATTTTCTACTGCTATCTTTAGCGTTTTAGTTCTCTAACGTTCGCTATTGATGCCAAAAATCATCCTGATCCTCTTCTTGATTCACACGAATTGTAAATATCTCATCAATTTCAGCCTTTACGTTTTACCATTCTTAGTGGTCCGCAGGTGTAATTTCTCATTTAATTCACAGCACTAGCTGGCTCCTAAACTCTCTCTGCCGAGTCTCATTGATCAGTTTAAAGAGATCAACCTTAAATCGATCACGTGATATAACTTGGGAGCACTATCCTTTCGGGGACTCACGATGAGAGCGGCGAGAACAAGCTTTGGAGCGGAGCCAGCGTCGTCCCCAGGGCTATCTCTACTTTCAAGATGGCGGCGGTTAGAACGGTTATTGGAAGGGGATAAATTACGCGCGGCAGACCATGCTAATGAGAAAATGGGCTGAATAAAGAGCAGAATAAAGGGCTTATGAAAATCGCGAAAATTAGAGACTTTGTATGCAGGTGAGGAACACACTTTCCGAAATAGAGCCGGACATTGCTATAGGATTTTCTTGATTTTTAAATTCATGGCATTTATCTGGCGGATTTTCACCCAAACATGCTAACATTTCCTGAAACGGCTAATTTTGAAATACCCTTTCATCTGAGAAACCATTTAGTTCTATTTGATTGATTCTGAATTACGTTTGGATATCGTTCGCAGCCCCTTACTCTTTTCCAAATTGGTCTTAAGAACCTCTTTCATTTTTCCAGGCTGAAGTGGTTCCTATATGCAGTGCTTATTTGGGCAAATTACAGCCTGGTGGTTGTTTATAATAATAATAATAATAATAATAATAATAATAATAATAATAATAATGATGATGATGATGATGATGATGATGATGATGATGATGATGATAGCTCGCAGAAGATAAGTTAGAGTTAGTTACAACTCCTCCGTAACAAAACAAAACAAAACAAAACAAAAAAACAGTTGTCAAAATACCACGAATCTTCTCACTCATTTAAGGTCATTATATAAGGAAAAGAACGTGCGCTTGGACTAAGGAATACATTTATTTGACCCCCTGGGCGTTTGTGAGATTTTTTGTTGCACGCCAGAACAAAAAGCGAGGAAATGAGAAAGTCTGGATGAAACGAAAATTCAAAGGGTGAGGTTTGGATAACAACAGCCACCGCATTTCCTATCTATGTAGGACCGAGATGTACCTTCATTATAGCTTATTAGTATTTCTTATTGTTTTGGTTTTGACGCTAAATGTTAGTATTCCTTCCTTACCTTTCTTCCCCGTAGTTTGTTCAATAATCGTGATAGTATATACGACATGAAATAAATTTTCAATGATCGAGTCCCCTAAACGAACTGTAATTAAGTTCTTTATCAAGGAACATGTTGTGTAAACAAATTGAAAGCCAATTTGTTTTCCGCGATGACGTGTTTCAGTAAACCACCCGTTATTGTGAAACAACGTACTTTACAGGTCTTTGCAAATTACCTTTCGCTGAAATTAAAAAAAAAACTTAACCGCCAATGAGCGTCAATTTGTTATCAAACAAACCGTCTTGAGAATTAAAAACGTAATTTTTTAAGGTTTCATTGAAAGCAATCGACCAAACAATACAGTAAGGCTTCGTACTTACAATTTTATTGTATATTTTTACACATTAAAACTCTCAAACTATCAATTCAACTCTAGAGTATTACATGTCTACTTTATTTTCATCTTGTAAACTTCTGTTGTCATTTTTTCTCGAAGTTAAGGTTCCTTTCTTGCCAATAACACGAACAATCATTGCAGATGGTCAGGACGACGGGAATCTTGAGGGTCCTCTTGCAAGAAATCTCGCTTACAGTGGTCACGTGCCACTCTGCACATGTTGTCCAGTGCGCGCTTGGCCTGAAGGATAAAAATAACTCACACGGTCAAGCTTGCAAAATTATCAGGAAGTGATGAGGTTAAAAGAAGAAAGTACAGGATTTTACACCCTTGAGCATCGACACAGTGATCAAACGTCAATCGTGTGGAGTCTTTTTTTCCTTGAGATATTGTAAATAAAACAACGATTTTTACAGCGTTATAAGAGCTTATGATTAACTCGCAAATCTTGGGGAGATAATTTCTTTCAAACAACTCCTACAATCTTTGCGATTTTACGTCACAAAAATTTATTTTGGAGACACCAATTGCAATTTTATGCTATCTCTGTTGCACTCTTATGTGAGGTTTTCGATGCAATGTCATTGAACATAGTCCAAAAATGAATTATTGCGTTGCCTTTTTATAGCTTTGAATTACAATTCACTGGAATTTTACTAACTATCCCTAATAAATTTTCATAGTCATTGTGGTCATGATAAAAATGTATTGGCTACGGTTAACCCAAATAATTGCAGAACCGTCTTCACGCATTGCGTATCTATTTAGGTTTTTGTGGATTACTACTGATGATCTCGAACTTTTTCAGCGTTAAATTGACCACGCAAAATATACGGAGTACGTTCTTTCGCCTCTGGTAGTTTTGACCAGAGAAATGCATAAAATGATTAAATTTCTGCGAGACCTATATCACACTCACACACTCGAGAGTTGTCGATGCTGCATGGAATTGGTCACCCTGAGAATTTGCTTTACCTTTCCTCAGTCGGGACTGCGTTGAAAGATGCGATAAAACATAATACCTTTTCACAATGTTATCGTGCGATTGCTATCATTTTTAACGAGATCGAATCTGGCCTGGAAAAGAAAAAACTCTCACTAGACCTAAGATAGGCAAAGCAAGCGTCACAATGCCGTCATAAGTTAAAAAAAAAATGAAACAATTGTCTGGCTGACGAACAAGATATTTTCTCTAATACGCGGCGCGTTATCGTCCAATAGAAGTGCGCAGTAGAGACAGTTAAGCTTGGATTTGTTAGTTCCAGAAGCCCCGTTTTTCCCGGCCCCGAAATATGATTTTGATCAATGACATGCAATGTTTGACGGGGGAAACCTTGCAATACACTAGATTATTTCAAACGCACGCTTCCTTTTGCGGCAAGTAATGTTCTAACTGTTTGAATCTAAAAAAAAATCTTGGAAAAAAAAGACATTAACCTGTATTTCGTTTCGCTTCTTGGCAGCCTGTAGTCCGAAGCTCTTACACGAGGGCAAACAAATCGTACCTATGAGGATCGCCAGCACCGTAAAGACTGCAAGCTTGGTGTTCATCTTTTCCCGGTAGAGTTGATTTGAAAGAGATTCACAGTTTTCTTGTCAGAGTCGCGTAGTTTATCGGGTCACCGAAGCGTTTTAGTTACAGGTGCAAATGAGCATTTCATTTGCTTGCTTCGCTAGATTTATAACCGTTTTGGATGTCACTTACGTGAACAAAAGCTAGCTTTAATTGCATATTAAAAAGTGATTAAGTTACTGTAATATGTCAGGTTCGGATGCCTAAAACGAAAATGTTTTGAATAGTCTATATATTTTGTGTTTAACAGCTTAATGCTTTTCTTAAGCTGCTACTTTAATGGCCATACTGAATATTAAGTGATTACATCAAAGCTGGGAAAAAAGAAAGAAAAAACCCCGGAAATTCGACGAAAATATTTCGCGATGTTCGTCAAAAATGTCTTTTTGCAAACCGCATTTTATGTTAGAATCCTGGTATTAAACAAGCTCGAACGTTCTACTTTAAGATGAAAAAAAAAAAGGTTTGTTATTGATGCAACTGAGAGCTAGTCGGAAGCAAACAAAAGTCATTAAAGAACGCTTATCTTTATCATTTCATGAATTCACGTATGATTAAAACAGAAATTAATAGATTGCGCTAATGTTATACGTAAGTATCGGTGAAACGTCTTTGGCGGTATAAGTTCAGTATGCTTGGGCAGTGAGTTTTTGTCGAAGAATTCTATACTCTATTTCAGTAGTAAACACTCAACAAAAAACAGTAATTAAGCTACGTTAATATCACAGACTTGGTAATAAACCAGAAGTTTTGACTATGGTTTGTCGGTTAGCTATAAAAAAATCAAAGAGCACAAATAGTGGTCCGACTCAAATTAAAAGTCTATTTTATCTAACAGACCGCCCGAAAAAGAGTAATTACAAGTTGTGACTGTTTACAGTATCCAATTTTTGCGCTTGTGATTATAGGGAACAAGTGTTTGAGAAGAACTGCAATCATCTTGGTTTGTAATGGCGAACGAACGTGAAGAGTGTACGATCTCGATAATCGATCACAAAATAACAACAGGAAAAGGAGCTGTGAATAGTCTGAAGTTTTAGAGAAAGAGTATAAATAAAAAATAAATTACCTCGGCTATTGATAGTTTAGCTTGCTGAATTTATTTATAATTTACCTTTTTTCAGAACAACGATTTAAAAACACGATAAGATAAGCCATCGTCGTTTCGTACGCGACTTAAACAGCTGTGGAAAGAATACATTCACTCTAATATGATACAACATTGCGTCAAAATTACAGTAATATAGACCTCCGTAATGAGCTGGAATTAGCGTGCACACGAGGCTCAATGTATTCCCCCGAAAGAACCTCCACTTCGTTCAATTCGCCACTTCCACATCTCCCATAATACACTTTGTTTGCCCCCCAACATAACCATTGTTTTCAATTTCTCTTGGGACTTAAAGTCGTCCCGAGAGAAATTGAATACAATGGTTATGCAAAATATTGGGGGACAAACAGAATACATTATGAGAAATGTGGAAGTGGCGAATGATGGTCTATTTGGGAAAATGAAGGGAAAATATTCATTGTGGATGGACTGGACTTTGTTTTGAGAATGGGGATCAGCTTGGTAAGCTACCAAGTAAGATTTGTAAGGCTTTGCAAGTAAGGCTTTGTTTCAATTATGTATTTTAATGGTTCAACCGGTTCAGCGCAAGGAAATGGTTTAAGGGTCCAGTAAGTCACCACCTCCCCGTCCTCCTCTTTTTGCAACAGATTGGAAAATCTCATTTCATTCGCTTGCTTACGTACATTCCGTGGATTATATGGAGCATTTACGTTCACTGTTTTCCTGTTATATATATAGACATGTTCGATCTACACCATGATTTTATCTCTTGTGAGAACGTAGCTATCACAATGCTACTGAAATCCACCGATTAAAAAAACCCCTGGAGATTTCTTGCCTTTTTGATCGTCTAAAGTAATCAGTGGCTTGCATTAGCAACATAACGAACTGTACCTTCCAAGAGACAATGTGGCTGAATATTATACGATTTATACTGGTCGATATCTCATTTCACCGATCTGATCACCTTCGACACGGTAGGTACAGATAGATTACAAAACTAGTAACCAGGTCCCATTTGGCTTGACTGAGCTCAGTTGCATCGCTGAGAATAAGCCATAGGTTTGAAGCCCATTTTGTGAATCGCTTGAGAATGACTTTCTCGTAGAAGAGAAGCATCGATTTCTTTATCAGTACTCTCTTTTTCAGGTACGATAAAAGTTAAATTTTCCTCGATTTCGATTCCTAGTAACAACTCTTTCCACTTAGTAACGCAGGTCCTTAAATTATACTAAAATGACGTCGATTGTCTCGAAATCTAGGCCGACTTCAGTTGTGACCAAACTGCAAGGATTTGGATTACGCAACCTGTACAATCTGTACAGAGACAAACTTTGAAAGGATCTGCGAGACGTTCGATGTTGATCATCAACTGAAATTTGGGTTATTTCACAATATCTCAAGAAAAAATAAATAAATTCAATGCTGTCTTTTTCCGGTTCAAAGATCTTGGCCGGGAAATATCATAACTCAGTGTTCATTGAGTTGCTCGGGTCGCAGTGACTGTTAGAGTTTTTGTGAAAACAAGCGAAAAATAAATACCCCTTAGCCATATGTGTATATGTTGAAAACGTGATGAATTATGAAGGAAAGCAAGGCGTGTCATATACGCAAGATTTTAAGTTCAAAAGATAAACTACATACAAGGCTGAAAAACTGTTTGAGTGTCCTTCATAAGCAATTTTAAAGTCCGAAGCTTTATGTATGTCTCCTTCTTTTGTTAAAACAATTAATCTTCAGATTGCTTATAAAGACGCAAATGAGGATGAATTTTGTTAACATTAATTGCTATCAGTTAGAGAGTGACGATTAGAAAATAAAGACCGGAATAGTCTAATTACCGGTGACAATCTTTCGTCTTTTGACTTATGAGAAAATGAACGAGTAAGGGTCGTTTACGGGAATTATTTCCTGTCCTCGTAAACATTAATTTTGTCAACATCGTTAACAATATAACGGTCCCCACTCTCACTACAATTATCATTGAAAAGTTATCTAGGTCATGCAAGAACTAGGGATGACTACCTTTGAAACATTTCCTCTTAAAAATAGAACGACCACACGGTATATATCCATTTAAGAATTAGCTTTATTGTACGTATGGCTACATGTTTAAGCTTCCAGGAACGCCAGCTAGGCGTTTGACTTGTACTCGTCATGGAGTTTTTTTCATTAGATAATTACTCAAGTTCTTTGATTTTTCTTTAATAGTGATTGTACGATCAGTGTTGTGGCTGGAGCTTCACTACACGTGGTCAGGTAGGCGAGCGTCTTGAGGATCCTCTGTTATAAACTCCCGCTTGCAGTGTTCGCGAGCCGCTCTACATATGTTGTGTAGTGCGCGTTTGGACTAAACCAGAAATAAAAATAACATTGTTAAACTCGCAGGGCTGTGCACATATCACATACTAAAAATATCACATACAAAAAATATATCACATACAAAAATAAATGTGAATGTATGACAATCTTCACATTATTCGTTGTTAGCACCTATGTACAGAGGTTATAAACTGAAAAAAAAAAAATAAAACAAATAAACTGAAACTAGACTGAAACTGTTATTTTCCGTAGAAATTTGTTTCAGAACTGTATACACGCGTATACAGCTGGAGTAATTGGCGCTTTGAACCTTCTTAGTAGAGTATTTGTTTATACATAGTCTATAAAATGAAGTATATTGTTGCCATATTTGGTTGTCTCCTTTTATGTCTGTTACAAATAACAGAATGTTGATTTTCATATATTAATATGTACGTTTTATTGTTCAAGTATTCTTTCGTAGGATACAGGTTTTGATCAGTGTATCGAAACAGGCTTGATGAAATGACAACCGTTTTACAAAATGTATCCAGAACCCAGATGAAAAGAACTGCTCTTGTCTTCCAACGGAAAAAAAACAAATGGCTAAAATTTGAAAGATACGATGTGCCGCAGTATGTCGCCGTCCCTTTAACTTTCAACATAACTTTTAGCCCAGTATCTGATCTAGAATAAAACATAATATTATTTAATGTTTTCTGAAACTGTGCCGTGTTGCAGATGTTTTTTCAATGAAACCTCTCGCTGATTGACTTAGCGAGCTTCTTCAGCCGAGCAAAACCACTCGAGCTCTTTTTATACAAATGTTCTTGTCAGTGGTGATAAGTAATTTCGACTACGAGCTTGGTAATATCCGAGTTACACAGAAAATAGTGAGAACACACATTAGTAAGGAAACTAAAATATATATCAAAACCTGTATTTCGCTTCTTTTCCAGGTCTGTGTTGCGGAAAAACTCTCACACGAGGGAAGAATGGCCACTGTCATAGCAATCGCCAGGACGAGGAAAACTGCAAATCTTGAGTTCATCTTTCACGGAGTTATTGGGATGGATGTTACCGTACAGTACCAGAATCTTTTCAAGTTGCATGAGTTACTATCCTGCTGTTGCTGCTCGGTATTTATAACGGGTTTTCGGTACTTAAGCAATTTTAAGTTTTCACACATTTGGTAGCCGGGATCAGGCATTGAATAGTTTGTTAGCTGTACAAATCATCAAAGAATCATTATATTTAGAATTAACACTCTTGCTAAACTGCCATTTCAATAGCCAACGTAAAAGTAATCAAACCCCATAGAATTGCGCGGAAATTTTGCCGCTACAAGTAATTGATAGCACATATACTCGAGACAGAATTTCATTAATATTTCTTTACTTTACCGCCGATCTTCAAGAAGCACATTATCAAGTTGTAATTATGGAGCAATCTCTAAAAGTTCGCTTAAATTGAAATCTTACCTAACGATTCACCAGATTTTTTAAATGATCCGAATTTCCATTTCCGACTTATCTTGTGAGCGAAACGGATATTAAACAGCTTTACTTGAATTAAAGTACCTTCATTAGGTTTCATCAAGTCTGTTAGACATAAGTATTTACCTAAAATATTACTTGAAATACACTGTCATTGTCCTGGTCTTACTGATTTCCTGACTGTCGATAATACAGACAGCGATTAAAGAAAACAATAGAAATTTTAGTTCGCAAAGATGTACGCAAGTTAACATTTCCCAAAGTTTAATATATCGCTCGAAGTTCTGACTGAGCCGATTAATCAAAGTCCTTTCTGTCAACGATCCTTCTCTACCGATCCAAAGAAATACTGGTGCACGCGACCCTTTCCTCGCTTTAAATTCTCGCCGGTATTTTTTTTCTTTACAGGCCTTCTTCAACCGATCATTAAATTTAACGATTTACATTAACGCTTATTCGTCAGCACGATTGAAATTTGGGCGGAACCGTATTAAAACGCAAAAAGCAAATATATTTTTCGTTTTTCAAGTAAAACCGTAAGCTTTTACAAGCGCATCTGTGGGGATAGAATGAAGAAGTAATGCCCATCAGTGAAAATTAGAAAGACCCCACACCTAAATCACCCTTTTTTCAAGCTTGTGCGGTGTTAAAGAACTCCAATAAGTCTAGGTAGCGTTTTTACAGTCAAATCAGCCAGATGCAACTGAAGAATCTCCCAGATTTAGCATTCGTTCAGTTTTTCTTTTTGCCAGTAGCTTTTCCACAATCCTTTGATGGCGCGAAACTGAAATGTTCTTCCCTTGAAGTAAATTTTCCGAATCGATTTTAATACTCATTTATAGAAATTTCGGCAAGCAGCCTGCCTCCAATTATTCCTTATTCAGTACTCTACCCGGGCTGGAAAAACCGTAAGAGGCGGAAGTGTCTGTTAGGAACTCACATTAATTACGCTATATACAATGACAGGAGCATCGACAACTGTTTGTTTAAGTTGAAAATCTTTTCGCAAGACATTGATCACTTCAGAAATTCGGATTAAATCGAGAGCGAAAAACTAGATTTTTTTAAACAAAATATCATTTCTGTTATGGCCCTCACTGCGTGGGGCTATCTATTGTAGCTATATTGATTTCGGCGGACAACATGTGGAAATATCACTAGGAATAAGATTTATCTCAAATGTTAGCCGACGTTAACAACTGACTCTCGTGGGTGCCAGCACGACATGCAAAAATTTCGAATTTCTTCCGTCAACTGCTTCAAAAAGATCTTTCTTACGTGAGCAAACACCTTTTCCTGAGATTGATAATTTCTTCCTGCTTTTGTTTGGTGACAGGACTCTATTACGGATCGAGGAGGGGGGGGGGGGGGTGGGACTCACTCCCCCTCCCTTGGGGCGCTAAGTTCTTCACGACGAATTAGATTTCAGAGCTGTAAAGCAAAGAAACATTATTCTGAAACTCAAGAGATTATTCCTTTTTATATTCCATTTGTCCTGTTACCGTATATGTGAAGTAAACGTTAGAGTAAGACCGTCATGCTAAATTGAAAAACAACATCTAAGTACGGGCTTGGTTGTGGGATTAACATTTCTCCCCAGTGCTCAGAAATTGCGCCATCAGATCACCAGGTTAGTATCCTAGTGAGTCGATGCCAGAAATAATCCTTATAGAAAGATTTTCAAAGCAGTTACTCTGGCCAATCACAACAGCCGCGAAGAGCGCAACGAGCCAATCAGAATTCGAAGCAATTACATGTAACCGGCGCAAAGCGCGGGGAAATGCGTGGTAGTCGCGATTGGGTTTTTTGCGTTTCATTGGTTGAGAAAGTAGCGCGAGTTTTGCCAACCAATCACAGAGCGACGTTAAGCAAAGCCAAAGCAAACGAGGATTACTTTCGACACTCAACGGAAAACCACTCTAAATGAGAAGGTTCTATACCCAGTATGACCTCGAAATTTCCATGATTCTTGTTTCCAGATCGTTTTTCCAAATAGATTGGATACGCGCATCAAAACTTTTAACACGCTGCCAATCATGTGGAACCAATCACGTATTCATGTGTCCTCACGCTTTATCAGTGAAATAAAAAGAAACATCTCCAAATCGGCCTTTATCTCTATCGGACGGGAAAAATAAGGGGCGACACCAGTTTGGCAGATCGATCCGATAATGTTTCGTATTGTGAGATACGACCACTTAAATAATTAATTTTATGTGCTTTTTTTTTTTTACTTTTATCTCCACTAAGAAGGCAAAACATAATTAACATTATAAAATCTTCACGCCTCTTGCTAGATTACCAAATTTTATCTGGTAAGCTATATTTATGGAACTGAGGGAGAAATAATGTACTTCTCGAATAATTAAGTTAAGTTTTGAATGAGTGCAGTAAAAACGAAAAGAAGAAAGAAAAAAAACAACAAAACAAAACAAGAGGGTGTTGTAAGGTTTGTGATTCATTTTTATAAAACTTACTGTTTATCCTCCTTTTATATCCAGTTTTAAATAATTTTAAGTTAGTATAAGGAATAGAATTTTCAAATTTCGCACTGAACTGACGGCTATGACATACATACGTATCGCGTATTGGCTTTATTTGAGTGGAAATGTATTTAGCACACATGGTTCTAATTGGAGTCACTATTCAGATAGAATTGGAATTTCAGGAACAGTTGGTTTTTGAGGAGAGCGGTAAACCAGAGCACCCGGTGAAAAACCACTCGTAGCAAGGACGCAGTCAAATGCAACAACAAACTCAACCCACATATGACACCGAGTCCGGCAATCGAACGCGGGCCACATTGGTGGAAGGCGAGTGGTCTGACCACACAGCACCATCCCAGCTCCCCACAAAGTTGTAGTAATCTTTTCATTTCTTTATCTTGTTTTTCTTTTTATCCACAATAAAAAGAAGTATTCCCTCTGGTGAAACTACAATGCAGTAACTTTACTGAGTACCAGTGATCTTATCACTCGTTTTTCTGTAGAATTGAGGTATGGGGATTTCGCTTTTCAGGGCAATTTCTTAGATTGGGCTGATAACCAACGCATTGCGAGTTAGTAATACCTCAAGGGACTTCAGAATCGCTGATATAATCAAGGACATGGACAGACGGGAATTTATTCGGTAATATTATTACTACTTATATATGCTTCGGATAGTAAATCTACACCTCTGATACATTTATTACTTATTGAATCCACGAGGCGTTCGTATGCGTGGGTGAACTGCAATCTCCTCTCAACAACAACAACAGCAACGAAATTAAACAGGACATTATCTTTCAAAAAGGTTTACTTCACGTAAAAAAGGCGAACTTATAAGAACCGTGCTTTATGGAAACAACGATCCTCGAACACAGCGTGAAATTAATACTAGCACAATTTCTTTTTCCTGGAGCTCATATTAATTTGCAAAGCTTGCAAAACAAAGCTTGTTGCACTTTTTCGAAACAATCGACACTGCCCGCGAGAATACAGCTCGTTCCAGGCAAATACCAGTATTAATGATATCGAGTGTTTAGTATCGTTTCACCCACCTTTAGTCAATACAGCAGGTCGAACGAGCTACAAGAGTTCTTTTTGCACTAAAAGGCGAATTCCATTTAATAAATGTAGGAAATTACATCGAATCGTCAGTGCTTGATCGCCTGTTAATTATCAACGATTTCTTTCGTAGTAGTGAAATATTGTATTCAATATAATACTTTCAGTTAGAACGATTTTTATTTGCTAGTAGTACGTACGTGCAAATTTTAATGGTTGTAACTAAAAATTTGATATTTTGTTTGCCAGTTCTTACAGTTTCTTTTCTCCACAAGAACCACACATACCCTTGTATTTTTCTGTTTTTTTTTGTGCCTAAATGTCCATCGCTACTTCGATGACACTTTATCTGAGGTGCTACCCTTTGAGTTTCATTTTTTTAAGTTACAAACTGAATTGTAAAGAACATGCATATTTTTTGTGCGACCCCCCACTCCCGCTGAAAAAAAAAAAAAGCTGAGAGGAGAAATTAAGAAGATCAGTACCAATCGGTAGGGATATACCGCCAGACACTCTTACCTCAGCTCTTGAATTCCAGTTGGATCCACCAGCAGTTACACCCTGGCAAGGGTTTAAGAAAACGGACATGGAAAAAAGAAAAACCAGCAGAAAAACGCTGAACTGACTGATGCATTTCCTCGACATCTTTCCTTGGAAGTTCTTCCTTCAAATCTGGGCTAAGATCGGAACTAGATAGAAAGCCAAGAGAGTCGTTCAGTTTGCTCTACATAGAACTAAAGATAAATGGTTCGCCGTGTTTATACATTTATAGGAAGCATGTAAATAAAAGAGCGTGATATATTGTTAAGAGTGTTGTGCCTAAAAGCGTCGTATCCGGCTTGAAAACGTCGTTTTAAATGCGCAAGTATGATTTATCTGTTTCCATCTCCTATCGGAAAAGTCCACATGGTGTCAGGTGTAATTTCCTTCAACGTAAAACAGAAGCTTTTTGATCCTCATCGCAAATAGTCCGTTCAGCTTTTGAGACACGCAACCTTAATAGCAGTATATTTAAATTTCTTTTAAGAGGCATACTACGCTTTTGAATGTTCCTGCCCAGAAATATATTGTTCCCAAAAGAAGCACCCATTTTCGTCATGTGAAAATGAAAACGATTCTACAAAGCAGGTGTCTCTGCATTCAGTCGATTTAGTTACATTCTATACAAACAAAAATGAAAGAGGTTTCAGGTAGACGTCTTCCAGTTCCAGTGACAAAGGTAACTGGGCTGTCTAGAACTTAAAGCAGTCAGTCACAGTCTTCGTGCATACTGGATCACCCATTGTTATTAAGATCATATAGATGTATTTATTTGCCATACAGTCGACACACATTTTCCGCAAAGTCAATTAAACAATACAAATAATTCCGCCGTTTTGTATAAGAAAAAGGCATGTTCCACTTAACCATATTCGTATTTCCGTCTTCCTCGAAATTGCCTCCCACGAGAATGTTGCAGTCTAATTAATTGAAGGAAAAGTGCCGCAACATAATGTTGCGGACAATTTAGATTCCTTCCGATTGTTCTGTTTTGATAACGTTATCTCCTCGCAGTTCGCCATATGGGTGTTTCGGTCTCCGTTTATGTCAATAAATTATCAATTTTAAGAGCTTCTTTTTTTATTTTCGGTTGTTGCTTCTTTAACTAACCAAAACGAAGCCAAAAGAAAGTCAGGACAACGATTATCATGTTTTTATGCCTATATAAACGTAGCGTAATATCACAAAATTTGAAATGGTTACGCAAATTTTAACACGAAATAAATATGCAGCCACTTAAAAGTGTCGCTTTTCGCACACAAACAATGTTTTATCACTTTTAGAACATTTTTAAACAAACAAGAAAAGAAGCAGCGAATAATTACCCAAGGAAAAATTATTATGTGAATAAATTTTAAACAATTTTATCAGAAAAATACATGCATAGCTGTCATATCGAGATGCCCCAAAAAGCTCCCGCAAACTAAAGAAATGCTTTTTATGCAGTCTAGCTACTTTGTTCAATAACTAATATGCCGTCATCATCATCATCATCATCATCATCATCATCATCATCATCATCATCATCATCATCATCATCATCATCATCACCATTCTTCTCCTAGCCATTGTCGATCCTTGGCGGTTTGTTCTATAATTGCTATTATTTTATCTAGATTCGTGATAGCTGACGAGGGCGAAGCCCTAATCAGCTATCACGCATAGAAATCGAGAGCGAATAATCTAATTGTTTTAGTATAAATCTACTAGTCGTTCAAAACTAAACAGGTAAATTATCTAACTCCTCCTCGTAGACACTTCGAAAATGGGAGAAGCGGCAGCCATTTTGCTGCCAACGCTACTCACTATCTTCAACAGAATAGCTAGGCCAAGCGAGTAGCGTAGCCAATCAGAGAACGGCATTCGTGATAGAACGCTAGTAGATTGAAAGAGTAGAAGCCAATTCAGTCAACAGATAGTTTAGTCTAACCCATAACTGTGCTCTAGTTCCTAAATCAAAAAGGGAATTCGGCACAGAGTAGTTTACTAATGTCAGGATGAAATATCGAGTAACCACCAAGATAAAAGCTCGATTAATACAATTGTAATACAAGTAAATTACAGATCTATTTCAAAGAACATTTAAAAAATAATGGAAAAAATAATGGCAGCCACATAAAAGTAACATACAAAAGAGAAAAAAAAGAATTTGAAAAATGGGTCGATATGACAATTTCTCAGACTTTTAAAGTTTGCTGCTTTAGCGATTTCTTTGAGTTTTTGCATTTGAATTCGCAGGAGAAGACTCGCGAAAATGAGAGTAAATTATATTTGTCATGTCATTGGCAATTTTCAGTTTAGGGTTTGTTAAGGAACTGTTTTACCCGGCTGCGAAATGTTTTAGGATTGACCGAAGTGTAGCATTGATTTGTTGTTCATTTATGGACTGTCTCATGAGAAAATAAACCAATTTAACAAAGTTATCGGTAAATATATGTGCAGTGCTGTTTTGATGTTATAGAGACTTCAATGAATCTATACAGTTTTGCTATAATTCGAGTACTCCTTATAGACGTCTTTGTTTATTGTCTTTGTTAATTACTTTTTTCAGATTTCGCCTTTTTATTATTTTCACTGAGATC
>JAEMWC010000221.1:267500-285000 GCA_016490735.1 Pachyseris speciosa
ATTTGCTTTAGTCTCTTGTAACACATCGTATTACTAAAAAACAAATCGGCTCCAGCGCTTTGATACATTTACAAATTCGCGAGAGAAAGAAGCACGCATAACGATTAATTTTACTTGTCATCGCTGGACAGTTACTCGATCGTGATTGGCTAGGATACCCGCGAGTCAAACAATGGGAAAGGAATGTTGGCTTCGGGTAAGCAGGCGTTAGTGGGGAGGAGGTGAAATACGAGTCCCCTAAAAACGGCTGCGTGGGAGGCTATCCTAGTAACAGGCTAATGAGGATGTGCCGCTGGATGGGGTCGCATTCAGTTTTATGACTGGATTGACTATAACAGGGTTGCATTTTCAACAGAGTTACTAGAATGGGGTCGCACATTTTCGGGATTTGCGGGGAAATGCACCAGAAAAGTAAAATGTGCTACATATACATTCATGAAAGTATAAAAATGTGTCAATTCATTTACTTAAAAGGCTTTACAAGGTAGATGCATAAACAGAAAGTGATCGAAATGGAATCACGAAAATTACATTTGCCCAAAAGTGACTAAGATGGGGTCTATATTTGGCCACAGAATCGACTATAATCAGGGTAGGGGTTGAGAGGCCAGCGGCACATACCCAGCAAAAATTTACCCAAGTACCCCCCTCCCCACCCCTCCCGGGAGAATAATGCCCTCCAGTAACGTGTCACATCATCACTCTTAAACGTCCAGGGCCCCGAACTTGGCAATTTTGTTAACTACAACATGCTCTTCAATTCCAACTTTAGTAAATGCAATCGCCATGGCCCACAATATGAAAAACGTTTATACGCACTATTAAGTCACATGACACCGGCTGCAAAGTGCCTATTGTTTTTCTTAAAAATCTCGCCCAGATTTCATTCAATTGAAAAATGGCTCCATCAGATCAGAGTCCTTGGCACAGTCAATGTTTGAGAATATTTATTGATGATTTTTTTATTGTTTTGATGGAATGAAAGTTGGGAAGTAGGATGTGGAGAATTATGCTAGAAAAATTGGAAAATATTGGATTTGAAGGGGGGTTGAAAATTAAAATGCAAAATGAATAATTAGTAGACAAAGGTCAGACAGTCCGCCATCACAACAAGGAGCCCCTGATCCCGTTAGTAGACTAACTGGATTATGTGTGTATTAATTTCTACTCTTCTATCTTTCATTCTAAATTCACCCTATTTTTCCATAAATTCAACCAGACTGCCTCCTTAACCCCCTCTGATGGGCATCAGATCGAAGGATAATCAATTTAAGGCTAGCTGATTGTCCATGCTTGTATAGCTCAAAATATAAGTTTGGAGGGTAGCCCTGGCTCCTGCACTCCGTCGTCTAAACTGAACGACCATTAATGGTGAATGTTAGAGGGGGTGGCCAAAATGCACGAAGAGCCCGTCATATTCGATAATCAGTCTTAATGTATAGTTTTACCCCGCCAAATAAAGAATGTAAAGTACCTGCTGGACAACACTCGTCAGAAATTGTTTGGCTAATCCTAAACTTTTATTCGCTTTTTGAAATTGCGCAAAAATTTCTGTGCAAACTTACAACAACAAACTGAATGAAGTTTATACATATATAAGTCATTCAATAGGCTAGCAATATCCAACACTAGTTAGGATTGATTATAATTGTTATTGGAAATCTTAAACTGATTTACTACTACGCCTGATGGCATATTTTGATTGAAACAAAATCTTGGAATAGTGCGTTTCTTCATTTCCCCGTAACTTAGCATTTTCGGCCTCTGCATATAACATGTGGTGGTGCACCCCGATAAGGCAAAGCTGCTCTTTTGCCAGTGAAGTCGTTGCTGTTATATACAAATGATGGTTTATTTTCATCAGGCTGCGCTGTCGCATCTCTCTCTTTATACCAACTTGCAACTTCGTCATATTCCGCAGAAGGACCACCTCTGGTGTCGGCCACTTCACTACCCTTTAATTTAGCAGCAAGACAGTTGCCAAACTGGTACAGCATAATGAGCAGTATTAAGTAGTGTTGCTGCATCGTTCTAAGGAAAAACGGTAAAACATTTTATAACATGCATATAGCCACGCCGATTTGATTAATTAAAAAGTGCGAACGCACTTACCGCCCTTTCTCGACGCTTGCCCGCTATTTAGCGAGCCTTTGGTTACTTCAAAGGTTTCAGTTCCTACACAGGAATTGCTTTTGACCGTATTGGATCATAACAGTGTAATAAAGCGGTGACAGAAATGAAAGCAATAAAAGCACATGAAAATTCAGAAGCCATCAACAGAACGTACGAACAAAGCGTGTAAGCCTGTTTTGAGAATTGCAATCCATACTCGTTGTTTACCTCTAAATATAGAACATGGCGGCCGGAAACCAGTGGAAACATCTGGAGTTTACTTTGGCTCTCTCAAAACATTTTTTTCTCTCTGGTAAACTTGAAAACATTCGCATAGACGCTTCTCTTAACATATTGGTTATTCAGTAGAACTCGAAAACACAATGCGAATGGATGTTTTCGTGTACGCGACATGTTTCTCAGAAGCAATCCATTTGTCAAAACAAAGCATGCTACCGAGCTGAAAACAGGCCAGCAGATATATCTTTAAAATATCGATTACCTGATGAAGGTAAAAACTCAGCACGGCGCTAGCGCTTATCCCGGGCAGGCTCTCTGTTGAGTAAATAACTGTCTTTTACGGCATTTTTTGTTGCGTATAGCCTTTTTTTTTTTTACTGTGGTAGATTTTAGAATAAAGAATACCCTTCGGGCACAGCTCTACCCTGATGGTATAACGTTGTAATTTATATCTTTTCATGGCATTTTAAAAAACATATTTGTACTAGCGTATGTGCATGGGATTTGTTAGGATTCCTTACCCGGAAATCGTGACGTTTCAGAATGTTTTCTGGAACAAATTCTTAATTATTGCTCGTATTTCCGAGATTAAGTTTGCTTCCTAAAAATGCTGGTCAACTTCGTTTCGTTGCAGTAAACGACACATTTACAGCCCCTCCGAAAACAAAATGAATTGCGTGTCAAGCGAAGAGAAAGTTTAATTTGAAATGGAATCTCGCCAAAGAAAAGTCTAACGTTCCAATTCATTATTGTAAATAAGTTGCAAACAGGCAATAAAACAACGCAAAAGTCCATACCTTTTTCTTCTGCTTTTCGCGATCAAAGCTTACCAGCCCGATTCTTACTTCAGAGTTGTCGTTAGCTGCTTGTGTACAATTTTTTTGTGTCTTAACGCGAGGTTGTCCTCCTTTTAAGAGATTTTTCCTTGAAGAGGTGAAAGAAGCCTTTTGTTCTTTTCTTAATAAAGCGCTTGACAACATTGTAGGTGACATGAAAAAAGTGATCTGAATACTTTCGATTTCAATTGTATACTATTCTATCCGGTCCATTCTTCAAAAATATCGGTTCAATCGAATGATAACGAGGAAAACATAATATAACGTACCACGACCACAAACCAACGAAAACGCAGGACCGAGTGAAACGTTTGATCTTCTCTCGGGATGGTTGCCTGGCAGGTGTCTCTTGTACAGACCACTGAGATGAAAGAGAGATAAAATTTTTCATTTACACTGAATATCTTATGAGCAATATTTCATTTTTCATAATAGGCGTAGGCTCTTTGTCTCCAACAGTTCCTGCCTGGAAACAAACTAACGATACACCAGGCCGGATGATCATATCCGGCAGAACCGCGAGCAGTTATCTTGCTCTGACGTTATCTTTCTTTAATGTATTGCATTAAGCTAAGAAATAGAAATACTTTGTACGCAATAAGTCGCTTTCGGTAAGACGTGTAATTTATATTGTTAGCAGTTAAGTAAGTACATTGCAAGTGAAGTAAGTAGTGTATTGTATAAAGTGTTAGAAGACGTAAATAATTATTGATTAATGTGTTGCGTTAAGTTAGAAAAAGGTTTTGTAAGTAGTAAGTAGTTTACGATAAGACGTGGTATTGTTAGCAGTTAATGGAGTGCATTGTAATAAATTATTGTAAGTACTTTATTGTATATAGTCCAGTGTAGTGTTCGCAGTGTACTGTCAGTTTCGTAATGGGCTTATTAAGGGCCTGCTCACATGGAGGTGGGGGACCCCAGGCAGGTGAGGTCCCCCACCTACCCGTGGTCCTGAAAAGCTAGCCTTCACATGCAACCCCGGGGCGCTGGGGTACTGTGAGGTTTAAAATGCTATCGCGTGGTCGCTAAGAACGTATATTAACAAAAGAATTCAGAGATAATTGCCCGGATGAACCTCACCCCACCCCACCTCCACCATTCACATGGAGAAAACTCACCCCAGCTAAGCGGGTTACCCGCCCTGGCTGACCGGGTAACCCGCCTCGGTGTGAACATGTGAACGCCTCACATGTGAACGCTATCGAGAAAAAAAAGAGAGATTGTATGGAGAGATTGGTAACCCCACCTATGTGGGGGACCTCACGTGCCTGGGGTCCCCACCTCCATGTGAACATGCCCTACAATTAGCGATATTTTGCAGCCGTTTGCTCCTCAAGCCTTTGTCTGCTTTTACTTTAAGTAGGATTGAAATTGACCATCAATTATATTGTTTTGGCAAACGTATTGAAGAGACAACAACGCGCCAACTTTTATGAATGTTTGTATGCTATACTGTCTTGCTAGTTTTATTTAAAAAAAAAACACACACACACACAAACACAAAAACACATACGTTGGAAGTCGCTCTGGTTGCTATTTGAAAAACGCTAAGGTCATGGTAATTTTCTTTACTTTGTGTTTTCTGAGCGACCAATGTTTCGAAAATTTACCACGAAAAAAAGGCAAAACACAACGGATGTTGATGAAATAAGAAATGATTTGATGAAGGAATTAAAAAGGGAAAATAAGGCATACACAAACACTCAGACAGTCCAACAAATTCGGCCACTGAAAGTATGATCGCAGGTCCTTAAACACACAGGAGAGTTCGGCTTTGGAGTCAAGTCCCCCATCAGTTATGCTGAGCTAATTTTCCTTCCAAATATAGTTTGAACACTTGTGCTTAATCGATTGTTATCGATATATCTTGAGTTATTTAATCTTCCTGTCTTCAGTTCTTTGCTATTGGTTTCTTTAGTTTTCTTTTAGCTCTTTCCAATTTTTAACGATCAAATTTTGTCTCACGTCAACCAATAATATAATAATAATAATAATAATAATAATAATAATAATAATAATAATAATAATAATAATAACGATTTATTAGTAGTACTTCCACAAGGTGGCTCTTCGTCTACTAATTACAAATCTCAAATCAAATCAAACTATTGATAAGGAAAAGCGTTAACGATAATATCAACAAACAAAGTTACCCAAAAAGAGAGAAGCTGAATACATAAAGACCGCGATTCTACGGCGATTTAAAGCCAATGCAACAAACTTGATTACAAGGAAACGCCACTTAATTTAACATTTAAAGCCAGTTCTTGTTCTCTTCTTTAAATTTAGCGAGGCTTCTGTAAAACTTTCACCTCTTTAATCAAAAAACTAAATTTAAAACCTAATTACATATTCATAATTATCTTACTTTAGGTCTCTACTCTTGGACCGAGCAGTGATTTTTTATTAGCATCTTACAAAAAGGAACATAAAATAAATGCATTTTCCATTTGTTTTTTTATTTAGTTTTGAATTTTTCTTACAGATGTTATGCATATCATTAGTGCCGCTGATTCTCCCCGCTTATTCTGCCGGCAGAATGCTCGCCTCAAATTATTCTGCTCGAAATTCTGCCGGCAGAACTAGCTTATCCAAGCCTAGTAACAAGGCAAATTTCTGCGGTGATACAACAGTCTTTTTGCTTCTGCCTTTTCTCGACTACTACTCGTTAATGTCATTAACGAGTAACAATCGAGCATAACGGTTATTGCGTTTTCGTTTTATTTCTGCAAAGAAAAAAGTAAGCTTGACTGGTCCGTGGGTCATTCGTCCATTCAATTTTCATATCAAATTAAAAATTGAAAATCGATGTCAATTTTTGATTTTCATTTCTTTTTTACTTGCGAAATCAATAAACGCGTAGTTGTAAACATTTAACCGTTTTCACGTTTATAAGGAACAAAAATAACACTTAGACTTTTTTTGTGTGCAGTTACCATTGAATAGAAAATCAAACAAGCTATGGCATTTATTTATCAGCGGGAAAACCATTGTCATAATCTCGTTTCGTCTACGATTACATGAATTTAGAGGAAAGTCCAAAATTGAAAATTGCAATCAATTATCAATTTTTGTTTTTGTGCGAAGAATTGATCAATCGTGTGTAGTCAGAGTGACAAAAGTACCCAAGCGGGGGTGGGGGAGGGAATGCTTTGCCGCCATCTTGAATGCTGGAAAGACCCTAAGGGAACTAGCTTTAGGAAGGAAAGTAGGAAATTTAAACAGCTTGAGCAGTCTTCACCACTATCTCCGACTAAATATGGACGACGTAAGCGTCGAGTGCTTAAAGATCATTGTTGTGACTCAGCCGAAAACACACTCTGAAGTCAGTTTATTGCTAAACGTAGCGTATCCTGATAGGAGAGGCGTTAGTTTGAGGCCAGTTAAAAGCTTTAGTTTTAAGTATGCCGGGATAAACGTGCAAAATTGCCTGTCAAATGAAGAACGCAAGGAAGTTGTTGCTTGGGTTGGTGTGCTTGAACTGTTAGTGTTGGTTGTAAATAAATAAATAAACTTCTGATATATTTGCTCGTTAGTCTACATCATTTGTGCATATCTTACATGCATCCAACTTCTCAATTTGCTCCTTTTTTGATGAGGAAGAAGGAAACACTCGAGAAAGTCTTGAAACCGATAAGTAAAACGCTGCGATGCGAAGTCTAACATTCTCCGTCGGTTTTCATCAGGTAATAATACGTGAAAATTTATTTAATAATTTATGATGTATCCTATGGCTATTGCATCAGTTTGTCAGATTTGTATTTACATGTCCATAAAATACCTTGCTTCTCTTAGCAACACACATACTTTAGAATGTGTTTTCCGCTGACTTACAGCAGGATCTTTACTTATCATGAGACCAGTAAGGCCCCACGCGCTTTTCATCCCAAACTATTGAGAAAATTCCCGCCTGAGAGCCGTGCATTTTATCGCAAGTAGGCGCGCGTTTCTCAAAACTCCCGAAAACTCCATTAGGGTCGTTGACAAAAATTCAATTTCTAATATTTTTAATAATCTTTTAAGAAAGCACCCTATTTATAGGCGGCCCAAGTCGCTAGTACCAGTCGACTGAAAACGAACTTGAAAAATACTTCTCGGGCCAAAAATGTTTTCTGGGGTATTGGTAAACGCACGCCAGGGCCGAAAAATGCAGTACGGCCCTGTTAGGAACACGTACGGTCCCGAGTGATACGATTTCAGAGCATTTCGTCGCGTTTAACCATTTAACAACCAGAAAGCAAATACAAAAAAAAAACATTACATCAATTTTCTGTGCAAATTTGTTGTTTCGTCTTCTACGCCTTTCACAAAGAGTCTAAGGAGGACATATGATAAAACATTGGTCCGTAAGCCATGACCTCGAGCCAAATATTTTTCTTTCCGTACCGACCTGACTCGGTCAATAAGTACATAGTACTCGACGCCTACGTCGTCCACATTTAGCCGGGGATAGTGGTGGAGACTGCTCAAGCTGTTTAAATTTTCCACTTCCCTTCCTAAAGCTAGTTCTCTTAGGGTCTTTCCAGCATTCAAGATGGCGGCAAAGCATTCCCTCCCCCACCCCCTCTTGGGTGCTTTTGTCACTCTGACTGCACACGATTGATCAATTCTTCGCACAAAAACAAAAATTGAAAATTGATCGCAATTTTCAATTTTGGACTTTCTTGTAAATTCATGTAACCGTAGCTGAAACGAGATTACGACAATGGTTTTCCTGCTAATAAATAAATGCCATAGCTTGTTTGATTTTCTATTCAATGGTAACTGCACAAAAATAAAAGTCTAAGTGTTATTTTTGTTCCTTATAAACGTGAAAACAGTTAAATGTTTAAAAATACGCGTTTATTGATTTCGGGAGAAAAAAAGAAAGGAAAATCAAAAATTGAGATCGATTTTCAATTTTTAATTTGAATTGAAAATTGAATGGACGAATGACCCACGGACCTTGACTCGTACTTCTGTAGGCAAATGTTGGGAAATGAGTGCAGCATATTTTACAGATTTAGGGGCTAAATCAAGCCAATCAAGCGACATAGAAAGAAATTTTAAAGAGTTAGTAGAATTAGAGAATAATTGAAGTATTTCCACACAGCTCGTAGTAATAGCTTACAAAAACTAGCACTATTTTAAGAAAGGTTAGCTTTATTATGAAAGGTGCTCGTCATCGTGGTTTCAAATGATAGCTGAGTTAATCTTTTGTCTCACGATTGAGTCACAAAGATGTGGATCGCGACGTTTCGACCGCTATACTGCTGGTCTTCATCAGGCGATGGTGTCGACTGGCTGCGTGTGAGTATACGAAGCACCGTGGCTGGTCGTGATTGGTGCGTTTCGATCCTCGCTTAGGCTGTTGATGATTGCAGGATTTCGATCCTTGTCGTTCAGACAAGAAATTGTTCCCTCAGCGGTCCGCTTTGGTACTGATCGGCTGTTGTGGTGTTTGATCGTGGGTATCCACGCTTCAGGAATTTCAATTCCACTGTCCCTGTTGATGTTGTTAGGGTGAAGTCTTATGTGAATAGCCTCTTTAACCCTACGGATGTACCAATGTGGATCTCGGCCAATAAATTTAACTTCGTCCCAGAGCGGATAATGTCCGGTCGCGTTGCTATGTTCTGAAACGGCGGAGGATTGGGTTCGAGCAAGCCGTATGTCTCTATCGTGTTCCTTAATCCGTTCATGCATAGATCTTCCCGTCTCTCCAATATAAACCTTATTACATTCGCAGGGAATCTTGTAGATTACTCCGTCTTGTTTTACTGGATCGACAATGTCCTTAGGTCGCACTAGGTGTGATCTAAGAGATGTGTCAGATCTGAAAACAGTCCGTATGCCTTGTTGTTGTAGGCAACGGCGAAGAGCCTCCGATGTGCCTTTGACGTATGGCAGAACCACAGTAGATTTAATTTCTGGTTCAGGTTCTTTAGTGGTTGTTCGTCCCTTGGTTTTCGTAAGATTTTTTACAAACGAAAACGGATAACCGTTGGAAACAAGGACCGATGAGAGGTGTTTCTTTTTCACGAGAGATAACCGATGGTTTTGTTATGAGGTGTTTAGATCGATCGTACAGGCACTTAACAATACCGTGTTTTACAGATTGTGGGTGGTGTGAATCATACGCTAGGTACTGGTCAGTGTGTGTAGGCTTTCTGTAAACACTGGTAGAGAGGTATCCGTTAGAATCCTTGATGATCAACGTATCAAGGAAGGGAATTGAGTTGTCATTCTCAGTTTCCATTGTGAAACGGATCGTCGGCTGTTGACTATTGAGGTGTTGTAAGAACGAGTCAACTTTGTCACGATCTAAGATGGTAAAGGTGTCATCCACATAGCGTTTCCAGATCTTCGGTGTACAGGGCGTCGATGTCAAAGCTTGCTCCTCAAAACCCTCCATGTAGAGGTTAGCTATCACTGCGGATACCGGGCTACCCATGGCTGCTCCTTCTTGCTGTTCGTAAATCAGTCCATCATACTGGAAGTATGTGGATCTAAGAACGAAACTCAAGAGGTCTGCAATTTGCGTAGGTGTTAAAGTCGTGCGGTACGGTTGTCAAGGCACGGGCCAGCTTCTAGTTTTCGCAGTGCAGTCTGTACTGCTCCTTCGATTGGAACGTTCGTAAACAGAGAAACTACGTCAAAAGACACCATGATCTCGTTTTGTAGTACCCTTTCACCGTTCACAATGGACACAAAATGAGCTGAGTTGTCAACTGTGTACTCTGAGTTCCCTGTTAGGGGAGTTAATACATCGGCTAAGTAGGAAGAGAGATCATAAGCAAAGGTGTTCACACAAGAGACTATAGGTCTCAGTGGTGTGTTGGCCTTGTGTATCTTGGGAAGGCCATAAATTCTAGGTGGTTGCTTATGCACGGGCCTGATCTTGTTATAAACAGAATCTGTCTAGTGTCCACCTCGCTTCAGGCTCAGAAGTTTTTTCAGTCAACTTTCGGGTTAAGCAGTCCGTTGGGTCCTTCTTAAGAAGTCGGTATGGACCAGTCTCAATCAGTGCTTTCATCTTATCATGATAGGTGTTCTTATCTAGCACTACACTGGCACGACCTTTATCTGCTGGGAGAATCATGATGGAGGCATCCTCTTTCAAACCTTTGAGTGCATGTCGCATCTCCCTGGTAATGTTAGGTTTGGGAGGCTTAGCCCGTTGGACAATAGAGTTCACGCTTCTCCTGACAGTGTCGGCCTGTTCTGCGTCAAGTGGTGTTATGGCAGACTCCACTTTAGCAATTATCTCAGTCGCTGGGATGCTACTAGGTGTTACAGCTAAATTTAACCCTTTCTGTAGTAAAGACACTTCGGGGTCACTTAAGGACCTGGAGGATCAGGCCCATGCATAAGCAACCACCTAGAATTTATGGCCTTCCCAAGATACACAAGGCCAACACACCACTGAGACCTATAGTCTCTTGTGTGAACACCTTTGCTTATGATCTCTCTTCCTACTTAGCCGATGTATTATCTCCCCTAACAAGGAACTCAGAGTACACAGTTGACAACTCAGCTCATTTTGTGTCCATTGTGAACGGTGAAAGGGTACTACAAAACGAGATCATGGTGTCTTTTGACGTAGTGTCTCTGTTTACGAACGTTCCAATCGAAGGAGCAGTACAGACTGCACTGCGAAAACTAGAAGCTGGCCCGTGCCTTGACAACCGCACGACTTTAACACCTACGCAAATTGCAGACCTCTTGAGTTTCGTTCTTAGATCCACATACTTCCAGTATGATGGACTGATTTACGAACAGCAAGAAGGAGCAGCCATGGGTAGCCCGGTATCCGCAGTGATAGCTAACCTCTACATGGAGGGTTTTGAGGAGCAATCTTTGACATCGACGCCCTGTACACCGAAGATCTGGAAACGCTATGTGGATGACACCTTTACCATCTTAGATCGTGACAAAGTTGACTCGTTCTTACAACACCTCAATAGTCAACAGCCGACGATCCGTTTCACAATGGAAACTGAGAATGACAACTCAATTCCCTTCCTTGATACGTTGATCATCAAGGATTCTAACGGATACCTCTCTACCAGTGTTTACAGAAAGCCTACACACACTGACCAGTACCTAGCGTATGATTCACACCACCCACAATCTGTAAAACACGGTATTGTCAAGTGCCTGTACGATCAATCTAAACACCTCATAACAAAACCATCGGTTATCTCTCGTGAAAAAGAAACACCTCTCATCGGTCCTTGTTTCCAACGGTTATCCGTTTTCGTTTGTAAAAAATCTTACGAAAACCAAGGGACGAACAACCACTAAAGAACCTGAACCAGAAATTAAATCTACTGTGGTTCTGCCATACGTCAAAGGCACATCGGAGGCTCTTCGCCGTTGCCTACAACAACAAGGCATACGGACTGTTTTCAGATCTGACACAACTCTTAGATCACACCTAGTGCGACCTAAGGACATTGTCGATCCAGTAAAACAAGACGGAGTAATCTACAAGATTCCCTGCGAATGTGATAAGGTTTATATTGGAGAGACGGGAAGATCTATGCATGAACGGATTAAGGAACACGATAGAGACATACGGCTTGCTCGAACCCAATCCTCCGCCGTTTCAGAACATAGCAACGCGACCGGACATTATCCGCTCTGGGACGAAGTTAAATTTATTGACCGAGACCCACATTGGTACACCCGTAGGGTTAAAGAGGCTATTCACATAAGATTTCACCCTAACAACATCAACAGGGACAGTGGAATTGAAATTCCTGAAGCGTGGATACCCACGATCAAACCCCACAACAGCCGATCAGTACCAAAGCGGACCGCTGAGGGAACAATTTCTTGTCTGAACGACAAGGTTCGAAATCCTGCAATCATCAACAGCCTAAGCGAGGATCGAAACGCACCAATCACCACCAGCCACGGTGCTTCGTATACTCACACGCAGCCAGCCGACACCATTGCCTGATGAAGACCAGCAGTATAGCGGTCGAAACGTCGCGATCCACATCTTTGTGACTCAATCGTGAGACAAAAGATTAACTCAGCTATCAAGGTTAGCTTTGTTGCAAAGCAAAATTAATTAGTTTATTATGATATAGAAACCCCTTTTTTTCCCCTTCAAGTGTTATTAGTTAATTATAAAGCAATGAAGCTATTTATTTTCAAATCCCATATATCCTGGACATCAAATCACTTTGGCTTAGCAACGCTCCTTTTAACCTTTCTTTTCTCTTTCAGTGTAACACTGAGCCTACTGTCATGATTCTAGTATTTAACAACTTAATGGAGAGTTAGATGCTGTTCTCCCTCGACCCACATGTTCAACAAATGACAGGCTTTTAGTACAATACCTCACCTGGCATCTTCGTAACATTGATGATAGTTTATCATTAATTTCATCTTGGTCTCACAGATGAATGAATATCGCTCTTGATTGTGATTCTGATATTAAGGAGGCTCGAAACAGTTTTTTTGGCCTTGGGGTATCTGTTGAAATCAAAATTTCCTTTAGAAGACAAGCTTCGATTTTCTTGACACTCCAACATCTTTTCGATGTATGATCAAAGTTTATTTTCTCATTGGTTTTCAAGCAACAGCTGTTACCATAGCGACGGTAACGTGCAGTCACTCGTTTTGAAAACGGTTAATTATCTCGAGATCCAGTCAGACACTTCATAACGAAACTTCAACAGTGTAAACTAGTCAAGTTCCACAGCTTGTAAGCCAATGAGAAAAAAATCTGTAAGAGTGTTTTCAAGTAAATTGCAAATATCGAGATTACTTCATGGAAATGCGCGCGTACGATTTTTATTCACGACGCAAATTGCACGAATGGGGCGATGAAAAGCGTAAAAAGTAGTTTAAATATCTCAACAAAAACTAAGTTAATGAAGGCTTATAAAACTTATAACACTTATTACTGTGTTCATCATATATATCAGTGAAGTCCAATGTCTATTAATAAAGGAAGCCCTGCCAATGAACTAGTAATGTCATGAAAATAAGTCCATATTTAGTTATCATCAGAGTCATCTTTCAGTTCTAAAGGCCTGAGACGTTTCCATTTCGCCGCTTCGGGACTTGACGGATTTGTAGCAAGCATCGGAGACTAATTTATTGTGTTGATGGTCACGAATGGAAAAATTACCACCTTGAATAACAGCTCCGCTGAACAGTGTCATGGACTGCTTACCGGTATTCTGGGACAACAGACTGGTTGTTTCAGTAGCGTTCGAAGCTGGCCATTAAATTTCGAAGCGAAGTCGGCTAGTACTCGTTGCCATCTTTTGTGCGGAAGGAGATGATAAATTCGCTAATATACTCATTCAGCGCAATCGCTGGAATATCTTCAATTTTCCTGTCTTCGTCCTTCGTTTCAAAAATCTTTCAAGCAATCTTACATCTCGTTCAGTTTTTTGAGCGGTATTTTTGTTTTCGTGTTCTAAAATAAATTCTTCAACTGAGCAAACAGAAGCAAACCTTCCTTCGGCCATTTTTCAAAGCGCGCGAGTTTTTGTGCCACGGCTCTAGGATGGCGTTCCCTTCAGTACGTTCATTCATCATTAGTTAAATTTCGTCGTTTGCGTTGCTGATTGGACGAACGATTTTTTTCACAGTGAAATTTTGTCGTTCGTACTCCTGGTTGGCTACGAGTAGAATCAGTACGAATTTTATTCACTATGATTTTCGTGGATAAATCTCAGTACCTATGAAAGAAAACGTTTTGAGGGCCGGGTTTGTTAATTTCCAAATTTTTCTTTAAGCATTACACGGAAATATTAAACTTTTACACTTTTTTTCTCTGTTCAAGGAATTATCCTTAAATCATTGCTTTTTCAAAAAGACTCCTATCACGGGTGTTTTTCTGTTATTCAGACTGTTCTTTTATTTTTCTCGGAGGAAACTTGAAGTGACAACTATCAGAATTTCAAACGTAAAGTTTGAAATTATTCTAGGAAATCGATTAATATATGCAAACTGCAAAATAGTGTGAGGCGCGCATCAACTCATTATTTAATTATGCAACTATTGAAAGAAAATGGCAGATGCCGGAAGAAATTGACCTAAAGATCACACGACGGCTTTTCCGCAAAGTACTGCGCTAATATGGCTAATGAAACGAGACGGCGCCACAAAACAATAAGTTTAATGAGCAATCGCTCTGCAGGTGCGTTTTACATTTTGGTAAATTTCTTTGCCGTCTTCTGCAAAACAACAGCCAAAAATTACCAAAGTTTTGGTTTTATGGAGAACATGAGCGTATGACGCTGAACTCTACCGATCTTTTTCCTTTTTCCTTTTTCCAAACTTCAACGCCGTTTTTGCTAATTTAGCTCCAGGTTAGTTCGCCCACATACAAGTTGAACAAGTTGGAATAATCGTGAAAGAGTTATGATAACGGGAAGTAACATTTTGAAATGACGTTTTCGTTGCCGTTGCCGTCGTCGTTGCTTACTGCTCCCTAAATAAGGTGGTGGTTTTCACGTTACGTCATCACCGTTATGCTGGTGGACGTAAACAAAAGATCTGTCATTTAAGCTCCTTTTGTTCGTCCACCAGCATTTGTCTGTTTCACCGTTGTTATCTGGGTCTTAGAGATTGGCTGCAAACCACCTTTGTACCACAGAGGTCACATTCTCAGATCCGTTAAAAGCCTATACTTGTTTTATTGGCTTTCCTTTCGCAACTGTTTAAGTTGGGTGAACACATGGGTTCGTCTTAATCATCTTTCTTGAAGGCTAACTCAGGTTTTACCTAACAGTACTGGAGACAAGGGTCCGACGACATCACTTGTTGTGTTTGGCTCTGTACTGAGGAAACTTAAAACATTAACAGAGTACATCATCGAACTTTTTGCCTGCTTTTGAGTCAATATATAAGTGTAATAGGAAGTATCCTAATTTCGTCGTACGCAAAATTCTCCAAGAAATGCCAACAGGAAGACATTCGGGAAGACCAAATGATAGTTTTAGCAGTGTTTTCCACTCAGATACACTTAGAAAGTTATAACAGAGATTATTAACTTCTTTAACTGCTTCGTGGTCTGCTGGCAAGGGTGACAACATTTAGATGAGTTGGGAAACAATTAAACTTTTTAACTGAAACTATTATTTTACCCAATAGACTGAGTCGACGCTATTCCCAGCAGCTCAGACTACTGGCTTTGGTTTTGTCAATTCCTCATCGTAATTCGATTTCATCATTAATTCCGGGTCAGTGGACAACCATACACCTAAAGTCCTAACCTTATCCCTTATCCATTTTTGCTTACGTTCAGGGCAGAGCTTCTCCTCACAACCGGCCTTAGCACCAATCGTGACACAGTTTCTGGTTGTTTTTTTTTGATGTAAACGGAGTCCAGATATTTCGCTGAAATATCCAACACCTTTAGAGAAGTAGTACGTAAGGGGCTTTCATGACCCATCTAAAACAAGAGTGGTGTCATCAGCTTATTGATAAAATAATTATAACTTTGAGTCCATTTACCGTTATTATTCCGTTGATGTCACAGCTATTCCTTATTACTTCAGCAAGAACTTCCACACAAGGAATAAATATTGGAAGGAACTTGATTTAGAATAAATTTACATTATCAACTCTATGAGAATGAATATATGAAAATCATATATTTGAACTGCGGATAAATGATTGAATATGTGAATGATCATCGCAGTTTTGAACAGTACTTAAGCAGTAGTGAAAAGGAAGCCTGAAAAAAAAAAATTTCAGGCTTGTACGGGATTCGAACCCACGACCTCTGCGATAGCGGTGCAGTACTCTACCGACTGAGCTAACAAGCCATCTGAGAGCTGGTCGTTTTGTTTGTTCGTAATATACACGTGAGTGGTGAATATATGAGAATGAATATGTGAAAATCATATATTTGAACTGCGGATAAGTGATTGAACATGTGAATGATCATCGCAGTTTTGAACAGTACTTAAGCAGTAGTGAAAAGGAAGCCTGAAAAAAAATTCAGGCTTGTACGGGATTCGAACCCACAACCTCTCACGGGTATATTACGAACCAATAAAACGACTAGCTCTCAGATGGCTTGAGAGCGCTGCAACGGTATCGCAGAGGTCGTGGGTTCGAATCCCGTACAAGCGTGATTTTTTTTCACGCTTCCTTTTTACTACTGCTTTTAAAATAGAGTTTTTACGGTAAGTTTTAATTTCTTCGGGCAAAAACATTTCATGTATGCGATTAATATCATATACGAAAAGTTGTTTTATTTCGTCTCGTGTTGAATGTCTTTTGCAGTAAACAAGATTTTGAGTGAGAAATAATTGCGTTGCTAATTATGTACGACACTGGGTTTCTTTATTCATGTGTCAGCGACTACGCTTTCATTCCATAGATTATTCCACCTGCCTGCCCTCGGCTGCTTCCATGTTATTTTACGCTTGTCCTAGTAGCAAAGCTTCTCTTCTGACTTCGGGGCTCAGTGTATTTGTTTCCGAACTAGAAAAGTGTTCGAAAGCTTCATCGCGGGAGAAAGTGAATACTTATGATCAGCGGCTCTGTCTGCCGTGAGACAAAAGGTCAACAGCTTATTGGAAGAAACTGGAACTGGAACAGCTGTCACAGAATGACTCAGGGTGTCGAAAGCCATAAACGTTAATAAAAGCGCGAATTTTGACAGATATTTGAGTTAAACAAGAATTTTGAGCGATGATTGGCGTACGAGTGAGAAATGATTGATGTGACTAATGGCATATGACGCTGAATGTTCTTTCCGATTCTTAGTCTTGGTCGCTGAGCATGCAGTTCAATTTCCCACTCCCACAACGAGGAGACGACTGTTGCTAGTGAAGGATTGTGGGATCGTTTGGGTAGACGAAAGATGACAAACATTTCATTTATCGGTGTTTTCAAGGCCCGCAGCTTTGCTCTTGTTAATTCTGCTTCTCAGAACAACGCTACTGGCTTTGAAAACGCCAAAAAAGTTACATGTTTGTCATCTTCCGTCTACCCAAACGATCCCACGATCCTTCACTAGTGCCAGTCTCCTCCTCGTTTTCGGGGTGGGCAATAGGCTAGTTTTGAATTGCGGTAGAACAAAAAAGTAGAGTCGAGGTTCAGGGAAATAATTTGCATTTTCTTTTGTCAAAAACAAAGGAAAATGCAAATTACTCCCCTGAACCTCGACTTGGTTCTTTTGTTCTCCCACAATTCGAAACTAGCCTATTGTAAAATGGGCTATTTCTTCTAATTCCGATTCGTTCGTTGCGCTGTTTCAATACATTGTGATTAACCAGAGTAATTGCAATAGTTTATTTGGCTTCAATGCACTCAACTGAAATTTAAAAAACATGTCTTTAAGCTTT
>JAEMWC010000221.1:290000-305000 GCA_016490735.1 Pachyseris speciosa
CGTATTCCAAGGCTACTTAGTCTAAAAAATTCAACTTAAAAAGCCTCAACATCAAACTTTCAATTTCTTATCATTTCACAAGTTAATATACTCGTTGATTTTTTCATATATGTTTTAATAAAAGAGAGACAAACACTTTGTTCGTCATTACTGACAAACGGGTGTTGGCTTTCAACTTTAGTGAGTAACTTGATAAGAAAATACCCGTCCTTCAATTAAGACGTACAACTAACATGCTGCATTTTTGTCTTTCTATATCGTTTTAAGGCCATTACATTAGAGACCTATTTGTGTTGTATCTGAGACAGTTTTGTATGAATAGGCTATATAGCGAGAAAAGACAATTTGCCGTCAGTTATGAGAAGTTTAAGCTGTAGGCATGCACCTGGTGGCATTACGGCAGTTATAAACTTTGTCATGTAAAATAGCAACCCCAAAAGTACCGAAACAGAAATGGCGAATAACACGTCCTGCACTGATGGTAAAGGAACGCTACCGGAGACAAAAAGAAACATTCTTATCAGTGTCCATTTGCTTCTGATAGCCACTTTAATCTTAGGCAACTCTTTGGTGTTTAAAGCTTTTCACAAATTTCCCAGCCTCCGAACGGCGTCCAACGTGATTCTAATGAGTCTGTGCGCTGCGGACAGTTTGATAGCGATCGCTTACATCCCGCGAATCAGTATGCTCATCAACAAGGAACTTCGAAGTTTTCTTTGCGGAACAAGCGCCACCTTGAGCCTTATAATCATTTCTGTCATCAGTCAGCATCTCGCGTTGATCAACGTCGAACGTTTCATCGCCGTCAAGTTCTCCTTGAGGTACCACACGGTAGTGACGAAACACCGTGCACTGTTCATGTCTATCGAAGCGTGGCTGTGGCCTTTAGCTGTCATAGTTTTCCTGCCTCTAATCCTACAAGCAAGCACTACCGATGTCTTCGTTGCCTTTCGACAAGCTTTGCATCCATGCTCTAACCTCCAAGAAGGTTCTCCAGACGACCTGCCGCCGTCAGCCACAGGGTATCTTACCTTCTTAGTGATATCAATGCTAGTTATCCCTTTGGTGGTCATTCTTTGCTCGTACACCTACATTTTCATCGTGTCCCAACAGCACAGGAGACCAATCAGAGAACAAGACGACATCCAAGGCATCCGCCGCCATTAAGCATGAAATCAAAGGGGTTCGTACTTTCGCCATTGTTGTTATAGTGTGCCCTCTCAGCATCTTCCCGCTGCTGGTCGTGACGTGCCTCCGTTTTTACCATATACTCGATGAATGTCTACATCCAGAGCTCAAGTACATAATATACATTGTATATGACGTTGCAGTTGGTTTGAACGCCATATGCAATCCTGTCATCTACGCCTGGAAAATGATCAAATTAGAAGCTCGTTTATAAAACTGCTCAAGTGCGCTTAGCTAGTGCGCGAATGTTTGGTGGTGAAGACAAGTACAAATTGACTTTCAGTGAGTAAGTGAAAAGCGAAGTACTCTGTTTAATGTTACGCAGAATAAAACGCGTTATTTGAATTCCGAGGCGAAGTATTGATTGGAGAACAAGAATGCATATTTGTCGAAAGAACAATTAGACATAGTATATAAAATCACCAAACCGGTGTAAGAGCTAGTGCTTGGTAGTGTTTCATCAATTATTTTGTAAATAGTTGCGTTTAAGGTTTGGCATTCTTTTCATTCTCGTATTCATTGTTGTTGTCGTGTACAATTCTGGGTTAGAAAAGGAGCGCGCACCCCTTTCAGTGTGATATAATAAGAAACTCGTATGGAGGGTGATAGTCAAATAAGAAACCATTCGTTTTATTGTATTACCTTGGAACGACCAGAACGTGTTAACAGTATATCTTTACCTGACTAAATGAGTGAAAGTTAACTTTACAATCCAACATGTTTGCTATTTTCAGTCCCATAAGCCTGAAATGTCGAAATTGAGGCACCGATGAGTTAAATTACTTTTCTCTTACAAGAACGATGGCTCCGGGATTGCTATCGTCCATCTTTCCATGGATGATTACTAAATCGTTGCCTTTTAATGCATCTTGCACTCTGTTATTGAAAACAGGTTGACATATTTCGAATTCGAGTTTTTAGCTAAGAGTTTAGATTTGGCTGCCTGTTAACTATCATTTGAATTCAGCAAAGGAAACCCCTTTATGGGAGGTGAGATACTTTGGGGGAATGGAACCAGTGAGTTAAGGGAACGAAAGAGCTTGGAGAGGTAGGAAAATAGAGGCCAGCAACCAGGAGAAATAAAAACCAAACTCTTTAATTTCCATCATATTGCTCGATAGCTTTTTATCTGTTAGAAAAAACCAAAGAGACATGGACCACTAATGAAGGGGTGGGAACGTTGCTGACTGAATGGAAGCGGGAAGTCCCGACACCCCTGTCCCTCCCTCCACACATTTTTCAGTAAGACCTTTAAATATATTAGGGACTACTATTAGCGAATGCCGGTGTTTCTCGTAATTCTTGAAAAACTTAACCACCTAGGCATTTTATGCCTACCTGAGGTAAAAATGAGTGGAAACGTATGCATCTTTCTTGCAATGAGAGTGAATAAACAATTTCTCAAAAGAGTTTATTTTAAATTCGTATTATTCTTCGGGTGAAAACATCTTGTGCAATCAATATCAAATATGAAGAGCTTTTTTCTTGTCGGTGCCTGAATATCTTATGAGGTAAAGAATAATTTTCAGTGAGAAATGATTGACGTTAGTAATTGCATGTGACGTTTGATTTTCTATTCCTGCGTCCTATGCTGTCAAAATTTTCCACGTCCCTGCCATCCGCTACCTCCATGTTATTTTACGCTTGTGCTGTTAGCAAGGTTTCTATCCTGACTTCAAGGCTCAGTGTTTACCGTGTATTTGTTTCTGAACTAGAAGTGTTAGAAAGCTTAATCGCGGAAGGAATTGGATTCGCGGCTCTTCGCGAAACAAAAGGAACAACAGTTTTGTTCGAAGATGACTGGAACTAGAACAGCTGCCACACAATGGCTCAGGTTTGCGCGAGTTTTGACAGATATTTGAGGTTAATACCGTACCCAGATCTCCCACGGCCAAGCGAAAGGGAGATCTGGTCAAGTTCAAAAGTACGTCATTTCTCATAGGCTACTGGAAAAAAAGGCTACCGCAATCTAATCTATGTTCTGATTGGCTCTTTTTTAGTGCGGATTTTTTGTGGCTTTATTTTCGTGGCGAATATGTAACATGGCAGTATGGAAAACGCGAGCGATAGTTTCAAGTTTTAACGCCGTTTATGAGGCGAGACAGCCGGGAGGAAATTAATTCCGACGCTGGCAAACTTTTGAGAATAAAACGAATTATACAAAAACTGTGTGAAATTTGTGTCGAAGGCACAGACGGACTTCCGAAGTTCTGTTGCAGATCTTGTTGGGAGAAAAAATAACCAATCTCGGCCCTTGACATTAACCTCCTGTATTGCATCTTTAAGCTTTGGTTTGATTTTGAGGTTTTATTCTACTCTGGGCCGCAAAACTGATTGAAGAGCTCTATCTTTCGCTCATAAACAAATTTCAGGACGAGCATGCGTAGTTATAGTGAGGCCCGTATTTCGGATCTGACTCTTTTTGAGCATGCTCTAAATTCGAACTTTACCAGATCTCCCTTTCGAGTGACCTTGGGAGATCTGGGTACGTGATTAATTTGAGGTAAACAACTTGTGCGCTTTCCTTCTGCGTGGAAAAACCACTTGTTCCGGTGGTAAATCAAATAGAACAGACTTTTCCAATGGAAATATTTCGTGAAAAGGGGAATACCTTCTAAGGCATTCCTCTTTTCTCGGTTTTACCGGAATGACCGAAAAATCCTGTACCATCTGCTGCGTTCCACTAGTTCCATGCTCCTATAAGATCTTTAAGATCTTTGACAATCACTTTACATGCATATCATCTAAACGCAACTATAATACTAGGCTAGCATCTTAATCAGCTTATTATATCGATCGCGTTAGAACTAATTATGGTAAGTTCCTTTTACATTTCTCTGGTCCTTCTATTTGGAACAACTTGGATGAAGAGATAAAATGTTTATCTACTATGACAAAACAATTCTTAAGTTCTTATGCCTAATGCTAGCTTAGTATTTTTAAGTTCATGTCGCTCTTAATTAAAGCACAAATTTTGTCAATCAACTGGTACTGTTGCTACTTGTTTGTATTTCTGTTTTTTTTTTATTTTCTTTTCTTATTCTTGCTTCAACTCATTTAAAGCTTAATAAGTTTTGCAACTCCGCACACAGCTCGTTTAGTTTTTACTATTGTGAGTAGTTTTTTTTTTGCATATTTAAGTTTATCTTTCCTTTGCTGTAATGTATCTTCTAGATCTAGCAAAATAAAATGGTTGTTGTTGTTGTTGTTATTGTTATGAATTAAACGCGTGGTTTGGTGGTGTTTTGGTTAATACCCAGTCTCTTAAGAGTGACTCAGTGCAAAAGGAACACGCTCGTCCCCTTCCGTTTAAATTGAAAAAAATTTATCTTGTTCCTTTTAACCAAAAATTCTCCCCGGTTTTTCCATTCAAATCGAAAGAGCCCAAGAATTTTGAGCGACGGATGATTTGTTGGTCTTCCGTGTGCGAGTGAGAAATGGTTGATGTGAATTATAACATATGACGCTGAACCTTCAGTGTTGTTTAACCTGTGTTCGTGTTTAACCTGACTTCAGGTCTCAGATATCAACCAAATTGTATGACCAGTTATAAGAATGCATTGCTTTTTGAACTGGCTAGATGAGTGTTAGAAAACTTCCTCGCGGAAGGAATTGGATCTACATAATCAGCTGCTCTGCGTGAGACAAAAGGAAACACAGCTTGTTCGAAGAAACTGGAACAATTGTCACAGCCTGTCTCAGACTAGCCTCCCACGCAGTCGTTTTTAGGGGAATCGTATTTCACCTCCTCCCCACTAACGCCTGCTTACCCGAAGTAAACATTCCTTTCCCATTGTTTGGCTCGTGGGCGTCCCAGCCAGTCACGATCGAGCAACTGGCTAGCGATGACAAGTAAAATTGTTTATCCTAATGTGTGCTTCTTTCTCTCGCGAATTTGTTAAATAAATAAATTTGTAAACGCATCAAAGCGCTGGAGCCGATTTGTT
This sequence comes from Pachyseris speciosa, assembly GCA_016490735.1. Taxonomy (NCBI): domain Eukaryota; kingdom Metazoa; phylum Cnidaria; class Anthozoa; order Scleractinia; family Pachyseridae; genus Pachyseris; species Pachyseris speciosa. The sequence goes on from JAEMWC010000221.1 coordinate 295,136, forward strand.
TTTGAGTGATACGATGTGTTAGAGAGACCATTAAAATTTGAAAAAGGGAATAAGAATTTAGACGAGACCAAGTTACAAATTTGAACCATTGATCAGTCCATCAAACGCAGACTAAACCGACATGAAATTATCACACATGGCACAACAACAAAGCTCGATCTCTTATGGTCCTGCATTAAATCAGATGAAATTCGCCCACACAACGACCCCAAAACGTCCTGGAGAAGCGGTCATAGGTTATCATACACCGGTGGCATAGACTGTGCCAATTCGTGTACTTTTTTTCTTCAGTTCACGTGAAGCGGACGGTAAAATTATGTAGCTTGCTGCCTCGCCGCTCGCTCGATCCAATGTGCGCTGTGGTCTACCGATGGCAAAGGCTCCTTCCTCCAAATTACTCAGACTAACCGATGATACGTCTTAAGTAACTGACTTGGCCCTTCATCAAATTCACGACAGGTGACACAACAGCTACAACATGCACGACCAGGAGAAGTGGCGAGGATATCGAAGATTGAAGGCGAAGCTTGGTAAATAAGCGACTATCGTAACTAGTGGGCAAATTGATGAAAATATCGCTGTTTCCTCTCACAAATTCTTAAATTGAAGTCAGTTGATAAGGCATTTAAACAGGAATTCTGAACGTAGAGCACACACTAATCAGAGCTCGCTCAAGCTCTGTCTCTGCAATGTTGAACTATTCCCCCGAAAGCGTCATGAGGTCAAGGTCAACCTTCCAGAATTTAGTAGGTAAAATGTGATTGGCCAAGCGGCGGGAAAGGAATGTTGGCTTCGGGTAAGCAGGCGTTTGTGGGGAGGAGGTGAAATACGAGTCCCCTAAAAACGACTGCGTGGGAGGCTAGTCTCAGACATGTTCTCAAAGGTTTTATGCATCAGTCAATTGAAACTCCGGCCCTCCGACCCCCGGAACTTAGCGGGGAATTTAACATTTACCAAGTGTTAAAAACGGCTTATTCCCTTGCCCCTGGGGCCAAGGCGTCTGTTAAAAGCGCCGCATAGCGGGGACATCCGAACCTAATGAAGAAACTCGACTCAAATGGGGATCGTTGGTCTACTCGATGTAAATGTCAAACTTTATCTGTTCTTAGTTCTTTCATTAAAAACTCCAGCCTCTTTAATAAGCCGCGATCTCCATTTGCGCCAAAAGCTGGCCTTTACGATTCAGAAATCCACTTTACATGTTAATTTAGCACTCTTACTTTAATTACTATTTGTATTCAGCATTTTTCATAGTTTTGTACTCGCACTTTTTATTCTCCCCTTGTATCCCTTAAGTATTATGTAACCTTTTCACTGATTTGTAACTATTCTACTATTCTACTATTATTCTACAATTTGTAATCAACACTTACTTGTTATTTACTTTATATAAGTCACTCACTTGTAAACTTCCTTCAACTGAAGATGGATACTGAGTATCCGAAACATGTCTTGTAGATTCAAACGTTGTGTCGTCTTTTTTAAATGTTTCATATCTATTTTACTGCTACGAAAATTTGGCATTTTTATTTTGTTATTATTATAATTTTGTTTTGCATTTCCCATAAACACACATCAGTAGGTGACTTACTACATTTGAAATCATCAGTATCACAAATTTGATAAATATAAAATAAAAGGCGACGAAGGGTATTTCGTTAAGAATGGTAAACTTCTCAATTCTACATTTATCATCATTTTAGGTTGCTCATCGTAGCGATTTTGATAATTTCCGAGCGAATAAAAAATTTGTACGATTTAATTTGGTTTCCATTGTTCACCTTAGAAACATGGCCTACGCCGGAGCGGCCTTAGCTATATGTCATGTTCAATTTAAAATCAAGACAACAGTTTTTAACTCCATCCGTAGCTGTTAATGTCTCGGAGTTTCCAGGAGCATTTTCACTGTTGTTTTTGTTAATATATATTCGCTACCTAATCAAAGCCACAGATAATTTATTCTCCCTTTGTTCCGGACGTCTAATTAATAACGCTACTTGTTTTGAATAGGTGTTCAGAAAATTTTCAAAATAGATATTTTAAAAAGCCCAAGGAAATTTTGGAAACAGAAAGATTTCCCAATTCTATATTGTCTATAATTTTGGCTGGTCTTTATCGTTTCTTGGTAAAAATATTGTCTGAACACTTATCACCGTTTGGGCGTTGGAATTGTATTAGCATACCAACCCGGTGAATAACCAGCAGGAAAGGGAAGTGTAAGTAAGAGAAATAATCAAGCGCGAAAACGCAGACAACCTGGGAGGTGAATAACAAATAATATCCGAAATTTCAGCAGCCAACCACAGCGCTCGTAAAACAATATGCACCTGTCTGATATTTGCTGATAAAAGTTATCAAAACTTATGACTATTGTGTGTATAAATTAACAGCATCCGCAGCATAAACGGGGATGATGGCTGTCAAATATGCTCATTACGCATCACGTACGTTTTATACGTTCCCGAGTTTCTCCAATCTCGTCCCCAGAGCCTACGTTACCCTTGTCCAGCGGAACGGGCAACGGACGCTCTAGAAGAATCCAAAACCGGAACCAGAAAATCCTGGTTCCGGTTTGATTGCGCCTGCGTGAGGTTTTAGGACAAAATGGCGGCTGTTGATCATGTCAACACGTTCATCAGGACCAATTTAGGGCAGCCAGCAGGGGCGATTCCACGGTAATCGACCAACAATCAGAAAAAAGTCACATACATGCGGTAGAAGCCAACTTGTGAGCGATTTCCTTTGTATAACACGACTCTTTCTAAGGATACTTACATCGATTCTTTTAGCGGAAGCTCAGTTACAACTTGCAAGTTTAATTAAGCTTTACATTACCCGCTTAGAGGATACTTATATCTCAAGAATCATCGTTTCAGTGTTGGCTTAGAAAAAGGCCGATGAAAGCTTAACCTCAACAATAGTCCCACCTCAATTTTTGCTAGCCCACCCAGAAGTTCTTACTGTAGCTGCTATCTGGAGAACAAGATTTTTAATGATGTAATGAAGAAGACTACTGACTCGGCAAATTTAATTCAAGATTATCTGATATAATTACATTTTTTAGTATTATTTTTAGTTTTACAATGAGACAGTGTTTCAGTACCTTTTCTCATCATTGTGTAATTTTTAAGTGCAATTAAAGTTTCATTATTATTGATGGATGTTTTGGTTGTATCCTATATGGTAATTGAGCTTTTCTATTCAAAACTTGCCATCCCCTTCCCCACCTTGTCTGTTGGACGGTTTCATAAAAGATAAATTTATCTTTCAAGTATACATATTACATGAAATATATTTTCACCCATAAAGAGTTCCCTAAAAATAAATGTGACCTCTAAGGCATTTAACATGGCCCCCTTACTTGTCCTTGACCTGGGGGAGGGGGATTGCCTATTTATTATGCCACAACACAGTTTTTGTAACACATCTATTTATGAACAAATGAAAATCCTGAAAACAGAATATATAGCTGACCCTCATACCTGGCTATTAGAATTCTGGAAAATCCTGTACATTTATGTGTTAAAATGTATTAATTTTTGGTAATATTCTTCCCTAGTTCTGGCCATGTATGGAAAACACTTTCTACATGCAAGTGTCTTTTCCAGTATCCCAAGCTTAGCCTGCACAGCTACAGTAACTTCGTTGAAGAAGGAAGACATAGTCTAGTCCTAAGGGCTTTTAGATCCCTTTTCAGATAAAACAAATCCTGATTTGTTTTTTGGCTGCACATCCAAGGCTAAATCAAGGAGACACCAAATTAGAGGCAATCTTGGGTCCATCAAAATACAGATTGATTCAAAAGCACTTAATTTTCCTTTGACACTGATATATGGTAACCTTGCAATAAACGCAGAGTGCGAGCAGTATGAGCCAATAGGAACTGCTCCTATTGCCAAATATAGAATGTTTTATTCAGTTTGATGCCAAGTACCCAGATCATGAATGAGAAGAGAGTGTTGTACTCGTACCCTGAGTCAGATGTTTTTGGCTGCACCATTATCACAACTTGACCTTGAAGGACACATTGCATAGAAAATGACAGAGGTCTCAAACAACAGTATGATTAAAAATAGCTGGAGAAAGTAATTCAATAGTTGTCTATAACTTTATTCCTTTTTACTATTGTCCTAACATTACCAAACATTGCTGCTCCAGTTTTAAACTTAGCCCAATTCCCCTTATGATAAGCCTTCTCTCTAATAAGTGCAACCCTCCTCAAAAATAGATGGAAAAAGCCCCGGCCCTGAGGGAGTATTTTACGGTATATGTATAAATTATTTATTACACAATGGATCAATCTCATTAAAGACGACTATATTCTGTTTGTATATTGAATCAATTCACTGTCAATTTCTGTGCACGGAAACCATATTGTTGCGAAATTCGACTACCACATTCCTCGTCTAACTTACGCTCTCTTTGCCTCGCCTACTCTAACTCTTCAACAAGATATTTCAACTCCTTTATCATTAATTGTTTTGATGTGGAAAGTTTTATTTAAACACGAACGGCACAAATACCTTGAACATTGGTCGGAGTACATGTTGTAAATCGACATCTGTAAGCTGTTTGAGAGCTATTAAGATTCCATCTAATTTCGCCTTATCTCTACAAAATTAAACGCGTTGGTTTCTAACCGCATTATTACAACGACAGTAATTTTCCTTTGCTTTTGATCATTTCTGTAGCTTTCGTTCCGCCATTGCCTTACACTTCGCCAAAACAACTTCCGATGCGGTTGATCCGGTCATGTTTATTGCTTTGTTTTTACTAGCCAATCAGATGTGTCCTTTTTTGGATTCGACCAGAAGTTCGTATCCTTGGCGCTGGCCAAAAGGATCGCAGCCTCTGGAAACGAGATTGGAGTTTCTCGAGTTAAATTATTTATCGTGATTTTAATTTAGGTCGGCCCTCAGCGCTCATTTTTCTATTTATAATCAGTGAAAGAAAGGTTTACTTTTCTGAGCCATTCACATGAATGCATCGTTCCATGCAAAGTTCATTGACTTTTTTATTCAATCAGTATTTGTTTTCAGGTGGAAATTACACCGTTGTGCTGTCACTGCGTTGAAGTGGCGGCTTTTTAATTTCAAGGACAAAAGCGGAACTCAGAATTGCACTTTTCGAATCTCGTTGCACCATCAAGCCTGATAAACTCTGAACATGAAAAGTCGACTTGCACCAAAAAGAACGTAATTCATGTGACGAAAACTTCGTCATCGTTCTCGAGTCACCGACGAAAGAAAAGACAAACACTACCAGGTGTTTTCCATCCGAGCTGCGAGACTGTTCTAAGCTATAAAGGAGTTGGGATACCGGGCGTGCTTGTTTATAGCCGTAACTGCTAAATGAAGCAAACTATTTCCAGGTATTAAGCAACCTTGCGGAGATTTGCAAAACAACTCTTTTGGAGCATGAATTCAACTGGTCCCTCAGATGGTGACATTAAACGAGAAATTTCGACCGTGGCTGAAGTCGGCTACTCTCTTGACAGTTGGCACTATTTTCGGCAACCTTCTCGTAATAAGAGCGCTCATCAAATTTACGAACTTGCGGACGGCGTCTAACAGCATCCTGGTAGGCGTATCAGTTGTGGGTATTTTGATGATAATTGCCTTCATTTTGAATATACTTACCGCGCTGAGCGCGGAGCCTCTTCAAACTCTCTGCACCATGAGGTCGATCATGATGCTAAACCTTTTGTTTGATTTCATCATCATTCTTAATCTCGCTTTGATCAGCGTGGACCGTTTCATCGCTGTCAAGTTCGCCTTAAGGTACCGCACTATAGTGTCCAATCGCCGAGCAGTGATTGCTATTATTGTGGTCTGGGTATGGGCTATACTGATCTCACATGCTTTTCCCGAAACGTTGAAGATAGACGGAGCGAAAACGTTTCACCAATTTCTTCTAAACTTAGTGCCTTGCATCGCCGCCCGTCTCAAACGTGAGAAGCAACCCTTCATTTTGCGTTCACATTCTGTCAAAGTCTACCTTTGTTTCTTGGTCTTAGCACTGTTGGTTGTTCCTCTAGCAATAGTCACAATCTCATACAGTTAAATCTTCCATGTTGCTCGTAAGCATCGGAGACAGGTCAATACAGAAAAACGCCACTTTCAAGCGGTTACACTGGCCATGAAGCGCGAAATGAAAGCTGCCCTTACTGTGACCATTGTTGTGGGATTGTGTCTCGCTAGTTTCGTACCGTTCCTAGTGTTACTGTGCCTTCATTTTCTCACCTCAGTGACAATAAAACCGCACCACTTTCACAGCGCTTACACTGTTGCGAGTCTGAACGCTTGGTGGAACCCTCTGGTATACTACTGGAAAAACCAGGATCTCAGAAGAGGTTTTAAAAGACTTTTGTGTAACCCCTAAAAGTTCTCCCTTGTCCCGGACGTCGCAACCGCATTTCGTGGAAAGAGCTGGAAAACAGGGGCGCGGGCCACCGCGAGCGTCAAATTCAGTAAAAGAGGGCAGCCTGGTGAGGAGGTCGGCAATTGGCTGTTCTGCAACTATGATAATGGTAACTTGCTGTGCTTGGTACCGATGTTGCAGTAATTGTAATGCAGTTGTCAGTGGACATTTCAGATCGAAACAACACAGCATAAAATAAGGCATTTCGGTAACTTATGTTTCAAACATATTCTCCACCAGTCTGTTACCTATAATAATAATAATAATAATAATAATAATAATAATAATAATAATAATAATAATAATAATAATAATAATAACTTTATTGGTACATCCAATTAAAATGGGTTTTCACATACCAATTACAATAAAATGTAATGTAAAGAGTTAAAATCTAAGATAAACATTTAAAAGTGATAAGAACTTACATTACCATATTATTAAAAAAAAAATTAAGATACATAATTCATTATTACACCGTTTGAAAGTCAATGGCTTAAAAATTCGTCAAGGGCACGTCCTTTAATGGCGTTCTTAAAAACTTTAAATGATTCCATGTTTGCTAAACTTTCTGGAAGGTTTCCTTCGTATTCGTTGTTTGGGATGTCGAGTTGGGGGCGTTGCGTGACATCCCAAACAACGGCTACGAAGAAGACCACCGTATTTATTCGAATAAGCGCCCAACCTGGAATTAGCGCCCACCTCGAATAAGCGCCCATCCTAGAGGTAGAAAAAGTTAATAAGCACCCAGCCTCGAATAAGCGCCTATCCCCACCCTCCCCCCTCCTCACTCAGACCCCCTCCCCCAAAACAAAATGATACTGAAGTGCACGAAAGTAGTATTGATTATTATTTACTCAGTGGCTTACAATCTCTAGATTCATTGTCTACGAGGATTGAAATTGAATAAGTACCAATAAGAGACTTCCCTAAAGGCGGAGTTTTCTCCAGAGTGTTTTACAGAAACTTTGCTTTGTTCCATCTTGGCGTTTTGTTATTCGTTTTGTTTTGTTGCGTTTTGTTATTCGTTAGTAAAAGAATGTGAATGGTAAAAAAATTTCCTTTCGCCAATTTCTAGAATTATGCAAATGAGCTTTGGCACCAACGATAATTATGTAAACACATGGATTTTCGTCAATTTTAAGCTCCTTTGTGTGAAAGCTAAGGTGATACCCGGTTTGAAGCGATAAACCAGTTCATTGGTGTATATACTTTTCTCTGATGTGGTTTTTTTTATTACGATTTGGACCAAACGTTTCAGATTTCTTTCCTTTCATTTGGTTAGTTTTCGATATGCAAATAATGGCTTAAGAGAAGGGTGTCTTCTAATCACGCTGGATTGCGTAAGATTTTTTTTGTAAGTTTCCATATTTTGTCTGTGAACTGACTGAATACACCTTGTAACTTGTAGCAAAATAGAATTCAGTGAGCTAGATTTTTGCGGTCAGAGCGCGCTTGACAAAATCTATGACATTTACACTTTCGATCGCTATCAGTTCGGGCTGGTGAGGCAAAATTCAATTTGGGCCTGTGGCGGCGCAAAAAATAAGGAATTGGAAAATAATAATAGCATTTTTTAAACATGTGTACCAAACCCTTTTCATGGTCAAAAAATAAAGGAAAACCTTTTTTGGTCGCCAAGTCGAGAAGACTGTTCTTAGCGGGACTGCCTCTTAAGAGTAAATGTCTGTAAGGATCGTAGAAATGACGGAAACAGCTCAAAAATCGGTTTGGCTCATACTTTTTATTTTTGTAGGCACTAGTACCACACATTTGAAAATGGTGTTTATTTACTCAAATATTCGTTAATTTAGGAGAAATTAATTTAAATCAGTTAACGGTATTTTTCGTCAACAAATCCCCAAAATGCCCAATATTCATGACCTTAGCGACTCAGCTAATCGCAAAGTTTGATCCTTTTCCACGCAATTCCGACTTGATTGAACTTTCTTTAGACTATTGTTTGAAGAAACAGTTGATTTTCTCTTCAAATACCCACATCTCATCTGAAACGTGCCGGTAGGACCCAAAAGAAACACGCCGTAAATGGCTGTGGTACGCTACGAATCTCCCCAGGAAATCTCTTGAGAGACGACGAAGGATTGTTTCAACTTTCTACCTTATCAAATTTTGGGATCTCCAACGGTTTTACCGCAAAAAGTCTCGAAAGTTTGTAAATTTTCACTATCCGCCATTTTGAAATATATCTGTAAATTGTGTGACAGATTACCGCCGTAGCGAAACAGTCCTCGGAAAGATCTCTTTTCTCCAAGTTGCAAATTTGAATCACCGTTGTAGTTATTTTCAGAATTGAAATTAACTAGCACATTGAGATATAATGGACAAAAAAAAAAAAAAAAAAAATAGAAATCCTAAAGAAACGTGGTTTGCTATGATTCTAAAAATCTATTACGTGACTCACCACAATGTTGAATAGACTGTCTTCAATTAAGCTGCATTTCGTTTGCCTTCTGTTTTAGTTTCCTCCTCCTGTCATTAAATCATCTTAATGAGTTTTATACAAATATGCGTTGAGGTCTTAAAGGCTTTGCAGCGTAAAGTTATCTCCAGTTGAATGTTTACGGTTCGACACGTTCCATTTGCTGACTTGTCACGCAATACATCACAGGCGAGGTCACCAATGCCTAAAGCTCAAGTTACCCAAAGACTTAAGAATTGGAAGTGGCCTTGGTAGAAGTTCCTTACGAAAAGGAAGTAGCCCCTTTAACAGATATTAAACTGTGTGTAATCTTTTAAAAGTATAAAACGACGGTTAAAGGATAAACTAGACTCCTAACCCTATACAAACAAGATAAACAAAATATACTACCACCACCAACAACAAGAAATATCAAAATGGCAAATTCTTATGTCTCTTGGAAATTAAAGGAATAGGCCCCTATCCCTTTAAGACCCAATCGTACAAATTGGAACGACAGACAGGCCTACCGATTTCAAGATTGCCCACGTTTTCAAATTTAGAGACGTGATTATTATGGTCTGTTTATAGTGTCAAGCAGTAACTGTTTTAGGCTTTCAGAGCCAATACACTGAGAATAATCTTTATTTCCCGTTCCATATCATTATTTGTTTTCAAGGATTTTCTAGAGCCATCCGGACATACTGGTAAAATTTGGTACCTGTTGTGTTCTTTGCTAGTCAAATATCGCCAAAATTGCCTTGCTAGGTTCAAACATCTATCATGGAACAGCTAGAGAGACGAACTTCAATTCTGAGTCGCCATGACTCGACACAAACACTTTTGGCGTACCAGTCGTTAATTTATATATTTAGCCAAGCCTAAAAGCGGAGCTCCAAAAGCATTCTTTTTCTACATATCACCCATCTGACCTCACTCAAGCTACAGACCCAATGCTGTAAAAAATAGCATGGAAAGGTGATCTCAGCCAGTGGCACAGTGGATTTGGACCCCCGCCCCCCCGCA
>JAEMWC010000221.1:310000-340000 GCA_016490735.1 Pachyseris speciosa
AGTTTGAAGCTTTTCTTGAGAAAAAATTTTCGCTCTTCCTTTCATCACTTGAAAATTCACCTTCCGGAGTATCTTTTGACAAGTTCTTGATTTTTATGCTTTTTACGCGAATTTAAAGACAAACTTCGATCGAAGAAGAGACCAACTGAATGTGTTTGGGTGTCCCACACCTGGCTTGATCCTGTGATCAAATCGAAAGCAAGTACCTGGTCAGCGGTCAACTTAAAAAAAACAGCTGACTCGATGAGGTCTTAACTTGAGCGCACGATATGGTCACGTGACACTGGTCAGCCGATACCTTGTTTTGACAGGTGTCAATTGGCTATAAGATGGATGTCCAGCATCAAAGATGTACGCTGGGTGTACACTGTAAACTAGTTGGTCAGCTGCTGGGCCAGGTGGATTATGGCCGCCATGTTGGATTATTAGGATTATTATTAGGATGTTATTAGTTATTGGGCAACACCACCGTCGTCATCGTCGTCGTCGTGCGCGCCCACGAGCAATACCGCTAGCCATTTTTACCATGAGAAAAGCAGTTGACGGTTTTCTATTGGTATGGTGCTCCGCTATGAAATTATCTCTTGTCTCTGGTTTCGTTTAGAAGTTTGCCTCGACTCTCTATGCCAACTTAATGTGGCCAGCCTGGGAACTTTTGCAGTGAAAAATGGCCCGAAAACACACTTATAAACTGAGCACCTACCGATTACAACTTGTTACTGTCGCGAGTAAAACAACAACGGTTCAAATTGGTGACGTCACAATAAAACTTGAGCTCTCGGTATTCCAGAGCAGCAAACATTTCAAGGGAGACCTTCATATAGGACATCAAGATCTCTTTCAATTGTTTACATCGACAAAATTCAAGGTATTTCGGACTTAAAGGGTTAATCCTACAACCACCTACCCCATCAGGTTTGACCACAGGAACCCCAGGTCAGTGCAGTGTCTGATATAGGGTTGTTGTGAGAACAGTAACAACGCGTTAGAGGGTTTCAAGATTTTTGCCAGGGGTTGTGTGTTGCGCAGGCGAATTGCACGGGTTTGGATTCATTCACCTGATGCGTGGATCTTGGTCATGTGTGTGTGGTTTATGAGCAAGTATCTAAATATGCTTTAAGGAATTCCTATTGTCGCAAGGTAAGTCATTTTAACTACCAAATCGTTGGCACGTGTAGCTGCTGAATTTGAAACATATGCCACTGATAGGTACTTGTCGTGAGCGGTAAAACTTTTTCAATTCCTAAGTTTTCCATAGTACAGTGTTTGGTCTCACAGTACATTAGAACATTCCCTGAAAAACCTGCACAATTTGCGCTATCAATATATGGCTCTTTCCTACTCTGTGCAATATCATCAACATTTAATCCGAGATCCTCACAAATCTCACTCAGCATTCTTACCAATGAACTCGTCATAGTTAGTTATTTTGCGCCAAATTAGCGAAACAATCACGCAAGACAGCCTCCTCTTCGACGACCGCGTTAAAGTTTGAATATAAAGATTCAGCCTCAATAGTATTTTGTTGGTCTACAATACAATACCATACAATACAATAACTTTATTTATCCACGGTAGAAATTAAAGCTAAGAGCTTATGGGGCCATGCAAAACAAATTAAAGGAAAACAATTAAAACAATAACTTATAACTAACGTAAAACGCGAGAAACTCTAAGTAAACTCTTCATCATGGCCTTTATCGTCCCTGCTGGATTCTTCGTGTTCTGTTGATGAGACCTTTCGCTGCCAGTAGATAGAAAAAGCCTGTCGCTCCTAATTCACGGTGAGCTTCTAATTCACTCCTTACTTTGCGTATGTCATTCGAAACTCCTTTTGGTCGGCTTTCTTCTCGCTATTCTCTCCGGTAAAAGACTGTTCGGGATCAGAAAAATCGACCTGACTGCTTGACATGCTACTTACAATGGTACAGACACAATGATAGCATCCAGCATTGTCTTGTTTCCAGTACGTTTTATCCATATCTGGAACGGCTGTTTCTTAAGTGTTGCAAGTACATCTTGTAAGATAGCGGGCACTGCTACATTGTCTTGAGGGCAGCTCTGAAACACGTGCACGATGGTTTGCTTTTCCACTGGACCACTTTGATCGCATTTCAAGAGTTTCAGAGCTGTCCTCAAGACAGTGTAGTGTTGGATCCGCCTCATTTCTCAACCGACAAATAATGCATCAGTGTCATTAAGCCACGACAAGATCATCAGTCCTCCAAACATCTGAAGAAATCAATTCCTCCCGTCAAGGCCCAGACGGTTTAGAAGATGACGATGCCGTAGCAGCAGAGGCTAGTGGAATATTTTTTTTGTCAAGAAGAGGGCTGTATTAAGACATTTCAGCGGTCATCAGCTTTGCAGGCTCATCTAGATGTGGGAAAGTATGAACGATCCCTGGAAAGAGAAACACTGCCAGACAAGGAGAAGTAAGGCTACGCAGCGAAACGAATTTGGGAACTGAGGATTCAAGTTCCAGCATTCAGTGGCAGTGGACCACCCTATGAGGGTGCATCTTGGGATGGGCACTAAGAAAAGTGAAGAGGAAAACTAACTTTACATAAAAGCAAAATATACCTTACCGAACGGTTTTTGATTGGAGAGGAGCGCGGGAAGAGAACCAGCGACCCAAAAGACGTTTCGACTGACATGCGCAAAGTAAGGAGTGAATTAGGAGCTCACCTTTTCCTTGGGAGCGACGTTCTGTCACCACAACAAGTGACAGGCTTTTTCTCTTTAGTGACCTCTACTGGCAGCAAAACTACAAAAGGTCTCATCGACGGAGCATGAAGAATCCAGCAGCGACGATGAAGACCAACAAAATGCAGTTGAGGCTGAATCTTTATATTCAAACTTTCACGCAGTCGTCGAGGATGAGGTTGCTTTGCATCACCCTATTTTATCGCTCTCGCAAAACATGCAATTTGGTGCATAATAACAAATTATCGAGTTTATTAATAAGAATGCTGAGGGAGAATTTGTGGGCCTCTCGGATTAACTGTAGATGACATTGCACAGAGAGGGAAAAAATCATACATTCAGTGATAGAAACAAATTGTCCAGGTTGTCAGGGAACGTTCTTGTACTGTGAAACAGTGAGACCAATTACTATGGTAAACGTAGCAGTTGAAACAGTTGTACCGCTCATGACAAGTTATTACCTATTAGCAGATGTTTCAAATCGGCGGCTACACATTCCAACGATCTCGTAGGTAAAAGGACTATAAAGCCATATTTAGATGCGACTGCTTAAAAACCACGCACCCATAATCAAAATCAACGCATCAGCTTAATGAATCCAACCTGCAACAAAAGTCACCCGCGCAACGTACTCTATGTCAAAGCCCTTAGCAAGGGCTCGCAAAATACGTTCCTGAGGGGGGAGACCTTTTCTTAAACTAAATCGAAATGTCGGATGATCATCCTAGACGGTGCTGCAGAACGAATAACAAAAGCGCAAACTCTCAAAGTTTGAAGTGGGAGTATACTATCCCTGGCATAAAACTTGAAACCCTCTAAAGCGTCGTTACTGTTCCCGCAAAACCTCTATGTGAAGCACTACACTGACCCGGAAACCCTGTGGTCAAACCCGATGGGGTGCATGGTAGCTGTATAGTGGATAAGAACCTATTTCTTTTATTTTGCAAAAGGCATAAGAGAAGAAATCTCGGGAATTTGCAATTTTGATTTTTGTTGTTGGTGGTGGTAGTATCATTGGTTACCTTCTTTGTTTGTTTGTTTGTTTGTTTAGGGTTAGGAGACCAGTTTAGCCTTTAACCGTCGTTTTAGCCTTTTGAAAGATTACACTCAATTTAATATCTGTTAAAGGAACTTCTACTAAGGCTACTTGCAATTTACGCATTGGTGACCTCGCCTGTGATGTATTGCGTGACAAGTCAGCAAATGGACCGTGTCGAACCATAAACATTCAACTGGAGATAACTTTACGCTGCAAAGCCTTTAAGACCTCAACGCATATTTGTATAAAACTCATTAAGATGATTTAATGACAGCAGGAGGAAACTAAAACAGAAGGCAAACGAAATGCAGCTTAATTGAAGACAGTCTATTCAACATTGTGGTGAGTCACGTAATGGAGTTTTAGTCTTTCGGATTTCTATTTTTGATAAAATTAATTATTTCCATTATATCTCAATGTGCCACTTAATTTCAATTCTGAAAATAACTACAAAGGTGAGAAAGAAAGAAAAGAGATCTTTCCGAGGACTGTTTCGCTTCGGCGGTAATCTGTCACAAAATTTATTCAAAATGGCGGATAGTGAAAATTTACTAACTTTCGAGACTTTTTGTGGTAAAACCCTTGGAGATCCCAAAACATTGAAACGGTAGAAAGTTAAAACAATCTTTTGTGGTCTCTCAAGAGATTTTCTGGGGAGATTCGTGGCGTAGCACAGCCATTTACGGCGTGTTTGTTTCGGGTCCTACCGGACACATTTCAGACGAGGTGTTGGTACACTTGGCGAAAAAATCGTATTTTATTTATTTGAAGAGAAAATCAACTGTTTCTTCAATCAATAATGTAAAGAAGGTTCAATCAAGTCGGAATTGCATGGAAAAGGATCAAACTTTGCGATTAGCTGAGTCGTTAAGGTCATGAATATTGGGAATTTTGGGGTTTTGTTGACGAAAAATACCGTTAACTGATTTAAATTAATTTCTCCTAAATTAACGAATATTTGAGTAAATAAACACCATTTTCAAATGTGTGGTACTAGTGCCTACCAATATAAAAAGTCAAATGAAGAATGATCCTCGCAGTTGTGGACGCAATTTATGCAATTGCGAAAAGAAGCCTGAAAAAGAAATTCAGGACTTCAACGGGGTTTGAACCCGTGACCTCGCGATTACCGGTGCGATGCTCTAACCAACTTAGCTATGAAGCCACTGACGTTTGGAGCAGGTCAATTGTGGGTTCATATGTTCCAGTGAAAGAAATGAGTGTGAATGATATATAATAATAATAATAATAATAATAATAATAATAATATAATAATAATAATAATAATAAAATTAAAAAAAAAGAATCTTTATTACAAAACCTCAATTAAAATCCTATTTACAATCAACCTGCTGTTACAAAAAATCTAATTAATTCATCAAAACACTATAAAGAAAATTAGAAGTAACTTAACCTTATATAAAAAATGAGGAAATAGATATAATTAAAAGTAAAAGTTCAAAATTCTATAAAATTAAGAATTCCATTATGTAGAGATATTAAAGATCATACAATCAAACTATACTAATGACGGCTAAACCAGTGTCCATAAAAAGCCCTTAAGTATAAAAGCATATAGACACGTATTTCAGATATCCGCACTAGCGACATTTATTTTACAGTCCAATGATTGCTCTATCTTGCTACGAAACGGAGTTCGCGAACCTCTGACGCATACATGTACCGATCTTAAGAGTTCAAACGAGATCTGTGTCCTGAGCCAAGTGATTACAACATGATAAGGCTCGGTGTCTTTCTGAGCTATCTTGTCTGCGAGATGCTTTAAGAACCGCTGACACTCGTTTCCCATTCCGCCATTGGTTCCAAACACTAAAGGCGTAAACGAACCCATTTCTACATCTAACACCCGCTGCTGGTACTTGCGCTTCTTCTCTTCTTCTTGCTCTTTGAACACTTCTGATGTTGGCTTGCTCTGGTAACACTTGGAGTTGACGTGCGTAACTCTAACATCAAAAAATGCCGTAACTCCTCTTGCCCAGAAGCCTCCCGCTTTGATGTCCAACCTTGCCTCAGAACTTGTAACAGCGCTCCTCAAATGAAATCGCTCGTTGTCCAGGGGTTGAAGGCGTTGTTCGATTTCGACATTATTGCAGATCTTGTCGATGAATGTCGTTAACAAGTTCCGTACACCGTCATGTCTCTGCGCTACAAACCCCCTTTTTACAAGAGAGGGCGTGACTAACGGTGAATTTATCCCCACATATGCAATGACTTGGTAAATCGACTAAAGGCAAGTCATAACGCAAGCGTAGCGAGTCTCTGAACTCTTGCTTGTTGAGGGCTAAACCTTTGTCTGCGAGAGGCATCGCATTCAGCCAAGAACTTGCGCCCTTGTCCCTCGATTGATTAACCAGACGCAGCAGGCCAGGGGAGAGGCTTGAATCAATGCTATCCATTTTCTCTTTGGCACTTGCTCTCTTAAGTGATTGTTGATGCCTCTTTAGCTCCTCCGTAGATCTTTCTCCTGGCACCATGATAGAACTCTGTGATGTAATAGAATCTACGTGCGCGGTGGTTATTAGTCTCGAGGCAGCAAACTGCTGCGGTACCTCGGATTTCAGATCAGGAATGCCTAGACCCCCTTGACCCGTTGCTAAGGTAGCAAGTCTGCGCATTTCGTTAGGGAGAGGCTCTGATTGACCGAACAAAGTTGGGAGTAGTGAATCTTCAATCACTTCCTGGATTGGATCGACATAAACTTCAAACGATGCAATATTCAAATTAATAATAATAATAATAATAATAATAATTATAATAATAATAATTGAAACTTATATAGCGCATTTTTCATGCCGAACATGATCAAATGCGCTTTACAATTTAATAAAATGATTTAAAATAAATGAAATTTACAAGCAGTTATGATTAAAAATAAATTAATGTGTAAATAATAATAATAATGATAATAATAATAATAATAATAATAATAATAATAATAATAATAATTACAAGGTAAACAATAAATATTTGACGAATTAAAATGTATAAGATTTACAAATTGAAAGCTTATTTAAAAAGATATGTTTTGAGGTGGCACTTAAAACTTGAAAGAGAGTCAAGGCTAGATATTTTACAGGGCAGATTGTTCCAAAGCTTCGGGCTGCATAACAAAAAGCTCTTCCTCCAAGTGTTGAGAGTATCTTGCCACTAGGAATCTCAAGCATAATTCTTTGGCTAGATCTGAGTAAATATCTAGTTGATGATTTTCGACTGATCAATTTACAGATATAATCTGGTGCCATGCCGTGGATAGCTTTAAAGGTAAAGAGCAGAATTTTAAATTCAATGCGGTACTTAATAGCAAGCCAGTGAAGCTGATATGACTGGTGTGACATGACTGAACTTCGGTTCCTTGAAAATTAGTCTTGTAGCTGCATTCTGAACTCTTTGTAACTTTTCAAGTCCATAGAGTAAGCTGTTGCAGTAATCTAATCGGCTTGACACAAACGCATGATATAAGGTCTCGGTGGATTTACGCGATAAATGTTTTCTTATTCGCATAATGTTATGAAGATAATAGAATGATGTATTACAAATTTTGTTTACGTGGGAGTTCACCGACAGCTTTTCATCAATAAAAACACCGAACTTTTTCACAACTGACGATCTCATTACATCAGAGTTGCCCACGGTAATCGAAGAAATATTAACTTTAGTTAACTGTTGTCGGGTTCCTATGATAAGAAATTCCGTTTTTCCATCATTGAGAAGGAGTTTGTCGTATTCCATCGACAAGCGTATGTCCTTTATACAATTTTGCATGGCAAATGTAGCGTCTTGTTGGCTAGACAACACGTCAGGCCTGAAGGAAAGATATAATTGTGAATCATCCGCATAGCAATGAGAGTCTGGAAGATGTCGTTCAATTATATGGAATAGTTTTGAAGAGTAGATGATATATAATAGGGGACCTAGACAGGATGCTTGTGGAACACCCCAATCAACAGAGCAACTGTCAGAGAGGGCGCCGGGAATAGAAACACGTTGTCTTCTGGCCATCAAGTACGAGGTGAACCAATCTAATGGTGCTCCAGAAATTCCAAATGAAGTTTGAAGTCTACTCAGTCTACTCACAGCTCTTTCAGTTACTTTTGAAATGAAGGAAAGATTAGTTACAGGCCGGTAATTCTTGAAAACAGTGTCGAGACCAGCCTTCTTAAGAGTTGGCAAAACTAAGGCTTCTCTCCATGCTGAGGGGAAATAACCACTATCAAGTGAAATGTTTTATCATTTTAGTTATCCCTGGTAGAAGGACATCAATACATTTGACTACCAGAGGTGTGGGTATCGGGTCAAGAGCAGACGATTTCTTAGCCAGATTCATAATAATGCTGTGAGCTTCTTCTTCCGTGATTGCTTGGAAACTGCTAAATGACGGAAATTGTGGATCCATAATGGGAGCACAATCTTGACAATCTTCAGTTGTACACTCTTTGAATTTGGATCTTGTATTACTGATCTTTTCGACGAAGAAGTTAGCCATCTCATTTGCAAGCATCATTTTAATATAATGAGGAGGAAGTGGAACATGACAGTTTTGATTTAATAATTGTTTTGAGACCCTGAAGAGCTTTCCTTGATCCGAACTGTTTTCTTGTGTGAGGTTCTGATAAAAATCAAAACGCGCCTTTTTAATCAAATTTGTAGCGAAGTTTCTTGCAGATTTATATGCAGTTAGGTCGTGTGTGGAGTTTGGTAAACGCCATTTCTTTTCTGCGTTTCTTCGCATCCTTTTTGCGGCTAAAATCTGATCGTTATACCACGGAATGCGTCGCCTTTGGGGAATGATTTTTCGCTGAAGCGGAGCAAGTTTGTCAAGAACAGATGTTAAAGTCCTATTGTAACAATCTACAAGCTCATCCAACTCCCCAGGGGTGTCTTGACAGACTTCGGAAGCTGCTAGATCACTGCAGAAAGAGTCCAAGTCAATTGATTTAATTTTCTTGTAAACTCTTTCCTTCAATATGATTTTCGGTTTAGTTGCTCTTAGCGTAGTTAATACGGATAAATGATCTGAGAAAAGATGATCCGTGACACAGGTGACAGGCGAGCCGCAGATGATGGAATGTGATTGACGCGTGATAATTAAGTCAATTGTGTGCCCAAGTTCATGTGTTGGATGAGTAACGTGCTGACAAAGACCCATTGAATCTAACAGGTCTAATAAGGATACTTCACAAATTAATGTGATCAAGTAAGCTGAAGCCACTCAAAAGGCACTAAGGCCACAAGGTAGCGGGCATTACCCTTAAATCTACTAAAGCAAAAATTGAGCCCAAGCATTAGCAGCCATGGACAGCTGTTTCGGCCTTGTTAGGCCTCATCAGCATGGCATAGCTAATGCTCAGGCTCAAGTACCCACATATCAATAAAACAAGCAATGAAAACGTAAAGCTTGTGGGATGTGGCTAGAGTGACAAGGATACTTCACAAATTAATGTGATCAAGTAAGCTGAAGCCACTCAAAAGGCACTAAGGCCACAAGGTAGCGGGCATTACCCCTTAAATCTAGTATCCTTGTCACTCTAGCCACATCCCACAAGCTTTACGTTTTCATTGCTTGTTTTATTGATATGTGGGTACTTGAGCCTGAGCATTAGCTATGCCATGCTGATGAGGCCTAACAAGGCCGAAACAGCTGTCCATGGCTGCTAATGCTTGGGCTCAATTTTTGCTTTGGTAGATTTAAGGGGTAATGCCCGCTACATTGTGGCCTTAGTGCCTTTTGAGTGGCTTCAGCTTACTTGATCACATTAATTTGTGAAGTATCCTTGTCACTCCAGCCACATCCCACAAGCTTTAC
Source organism: Pachyseris speciosa (assembly GCA_016490735.1). Lineage (NCBI taxonomy): Eukaryota > Metazoa > Cnidaria > Anthozoa > Scleractinia > Pachyseridae > Pachyseris > Pachyseris speciosa. The sequence goes on from JAEMWC010000221.1 coordinate 319,570, forward strand.
GTTTTCATAACAGGTCTAATAGTCTTGTTGCATCGGGATTAGTTGAGTCATCAACGTGAACGTTGAAATCGCCAGTAATAAGTAATGGTTCAGTTGAGAGAATTAAAGTTTCCAGGTAGTCTGCAAAGTCAGCCAAAAAAGGTGCTTGTGGTGACAGGGTGCGAAGGCGAATAGGGTGGGCGGTAAAGGATGACAAGTCGAACTTTAAACGTGCCAGATGAAACAATGAGTTTTAAATATTCAAATGAACAAAGTTCCTTCGCTGCAATTTTTTGAACATTCAAATTTCCTCTGAATAAAAGTGCAGTTTCTCCCCCGCGACGATTATTTCGCGAATGATCGATAAGCTTGAAGCCAGTAGGTGTAATTTCTGCCCTTTGAGCATCGTCATTTTCGCTGAGCCATGTTTCTGTGAGAGCAAATAAATCTGCTTTGCAGCTAGTGAAATAGTCAACAAACTCGGCAGAATTGTTTTTAATTGATCGAACGTTCATAGTACAAAGGTGAAGCGAAAGCTCGCTCAGAGTGGATTTTGCAGATATATTTATGCAGTTGAGAGGGTTGTGGCCAAGTCCAGCGAATGATGTGAAAAACAGAACCAACAGCAACTTAAACACGGAGCTCGAGTTTACACGCCCATCCGCCATGATGTCATGATTTCCTATCCCATATCATATATGAATTATATATGAACTGCGGAAATGAAATCAAATGAATATCGTTCACACTCATTTCTTTCACGGGAACATATGAACCCACAATTGACCTGATCACAACGTCAGTGGCTTCATAGCTCACGATCAGTTGGTTAGAGCATCGCACCGGTAATCGCGAGGTCACGGGTTCAAACCCCGTTGAAGTCCTGAATTTTTTTTTCAGGCTTCTTTTCGCAATTGCATAAATTGCGTCCACAACTGCGAGGATCATTCTTCATTTGATTTCATTTCCGCAGTTCATATATGATTCATTTCATATATCATTCACAATATAAAAAGTATGAGCCAAACCGATTTTTGAGCTGTTTCCGTCATTTCTTCGATCCTTACATACATTTACTCTCAAGTAGTGTTCAAAACTTCGATGATCATTCACATATTCAATCATTTATCTGCAGTTCAAATATATGATTTTCATATATTCATTCTCATATATTGACCACTCATGGGTATATTACGAACCAATAAAACAGCCAGCTCTCAGTTGGCTTGTTACATGTAGCTCAGTCGGTAGAGCGCTGCACCGGTATCGCAGAGGTCGTGGGCTCGAATCCCGTACAAGCCTGAATTTTTTTTCAGGCTTCCTTTTCACTACTGCTTAAGTAGTGTTCAAAACTGCGGTGATCATTCACATATTCAATTATCAACTCTGTTGATCATCTGAAAACCAAATTTTTGTGTACCACTTCCCCATCCCACTTCCTCCCTTATTACCTTGAGTGGTGTTAGAGTAAATAGAATACAAAGAAAAATTTACGGTCAATGCGGTGCAAGCTCGGAACAAAACCTTAAATTTGGTCATTTCACGTTGTTGTTTTGAAGTGAACGGCAAAGAAAAGTACCAAAATTTAAATGAACGTGCAAAGCGACTGTTTGTGCTCAATAAAGGTAATGTTTGGCACTCAGTTCTCGTTGCCTTCCTTTGCTGTCGACCCTGATAAGTTTTTATGTGACGACTTGGCCCCATTCCCGCCAGCTATTATGGTGGAACTCTCGATCTTTGAAATCCGGCTGTGTCTAAAAGTGGGACGGGCACTTGGGGATGGGGACGTAGGGACGCGTGTTCGGGGACGTGGGACGCGGGGACGTGAGATGTGGGACGCGAGATGTGGGACGTGGGGACGTGACATCGGGGACGTGGGAACGTGAAGTAAATACCTTCACTCTAATTGCTTGGGAAATTCACTGATGCGAAATTTCGCAAGTTTACCGTTGAAAACGAGGCTTAGAACTCCCCTACCCCGTGTCAATGTTAAGCGCGCGAAAAGTTTCGGGATTACTGGAAAAACGCCATTCTTTTTGCAACATTGAATAGGGGGAAGGGTTGATCTGTTACACAGCGTGAAGTGTCCCGTTTATTTTTGTCTGAGATTGTAGTCTGAGGTAAACGCGCTTAGGGGCTGTTAACTTTTTCACTTTCAGGATTTGTTGTTCGTTCATTTCATTGAAAATTACTTTTATTCCCGACCCCACTCCCCTGCTGTGGCACTCAGTTCTCGTTGCCTTTGCCGTCGACCCTGATAAGTTTTTATGTGATGACTTGGCCCCATTCCCATTCCCGCCACCTATTATGGTGGTACTCTCGATCTTTGAGATCCCTCGCAAATGAAAACAATATGTGAACTTTTGGATTTTAATCACATTGCTTTATTTGTTTACTGATCTCTTTAAAACTCTTGAGAGTTGCTTTAAATATAACACGGCCTGTAGTATGCTCTCTTAGGAGACAAAAAACAGCTTATATAGAGCTCCCTTTGAATCCTTGATACTTCAATTAACCCTATTAAGCATTTTTAGCTTCTTTAAACGAATGGGACCCATACGTACTAGAGAAAGTTTTGAATGGCCGTGGAAGGAAAACAAGTAATGCATTCATCTACTTTTTCCAAACGGTGCCCTACGTCCATCTCTTTTGCCGTAAAACCCATTCACTTTGCTGATAAAGAGAGGAATTCTGTTCTCGAATAACATATCTCTCTTCTTATCCCCGCTGATGGCATCCCCAAATGGTGTCATACGTCGTTCAGGTGAACGATCTCTTTTGCCGTAACTGAACCCATTCGCTTTGCCGGCAAACGGAGGAATTGTTCGATCGTATGACAGATCTCTCGTCTCGTCCCCATTGATGGCTTTATTTCTTGTCATGGAACCTCCGCTGGTGGCTCGTCTGGATGTTCTTGTGTCTGCATGACAGCTGTTGATCCAAAGCGTGGACAGCTGAAGCAGCATAATCAAGAAATACTTTCCTTCCATCTTCCTACAAAAGTAAAGGTAAAAACAACATAAACCAACATAAACCAACTGGCATTAATGACCTGAAGAACTCAGTGCAGTACAGGCTTTCGTCCTACTGCTTTGACCACAAGGGCTTGTGACTAGTTTCGAGTGCATGCGCGTAGCGGGTAGATATGTCCTAACTTAGTGGAATTTCAATTTTTATTAATCTTGAAGAGTAAAAGCAAAAGAAGAAAATAAGAGGTGTGGACTTGACTGTTGGAACCTAACATCACTGTTGTTATATGTATTAGTGGCCGCCACAATTACTACTGCAAAGTCTTGACTGTTTATCACTACTGCTAATGTAACGTCCACGAGTGCGATTTTTTTCTCGCGTCATTAGAGTGCAGCTCAGTATATGATTATCATCTATTTACATTCATTTGTTTGTTAATCATTCACGGCTTTAGTATGTAGGAAGAAAACCTAGCCCCATGTTAGCTTGTTAGCGCAATTCTGGTAGAACACTGCGCAGGTATCGCAGAGATCAATTCGTTTTCAGCCTTTCGCTTCTGCAAAACCGGACATTATGGTCGGGACATAATGTCATTTTATGTCAAGTCATTTCTTTAGATAATAGCCCACAAGAATCCCTAACATTCTTGATAGATTCGACCAATCAAGAAGCCGGGTGTTCTGGCCCATAGTATTCCTAACAGAGACTCGCTATTTGCTCTCCGCCTTTCTCTCCCCGTGCACATCAGTACTGGGTTGAAGACAAGTGGTCTCAGTATTAATTTGTTGTATACGTCTTCAGCAAACTAATGCGTCCCCATGATACGCCGTTTGTTCGTGAAATGGGGTTGACATAAAAAAATTGACAGTTGCAATGATCTCTTACATCTTCAAAGACTTTTTCCCCGGAGTGATTCCGTCCTGATCATGCGCGAAGGACACTAGATCTTCAAACGTACTTTTCAGTTTTGCTATAAATTTTCGCATTCGTGAGCTCTTGTCAACTGGCCATTTAGAATGCGGTTAACAAGCGTTGATTTTACACTTCAGAATCGGAACTCTGTCGTAAATAGGATGCTAGATGCCCATTTTATAGAAATTAAGCGTTAGATTGGCGATAGGTTGACATGTTTGGTTACGCGAAGCAGTTTTTTCGGTCGATCTATTTTCCCTTGTGAGGCGGCTAATTTCAGGCGTCAGACGGGCGAAATAAAACATTTCAAATAATTCAAAAAAATCGGCCGTATTTCGGAAAATAAACCCCAGGAGGTTTGTAAATGCGTCCGTACCTCTCTATAGACTTAAAATGAGAGTAGGTTAGGTTTTCGACTGTGGCCACGAATTTTCGGTTTTGCTCGATTTTCCTGACAATTGAAACGTTTCTGTTCAAATAGCCAGCCACTATGGTCCATTTAGCGATTGTTATTTTTTTCGGATTGTAATAAATCGCGTTTTTCTGAAGATAGTAGGAACAACGCGCACTGGAGCATAAGTTCTATCCAGTTCGTAATTATCAGCAACTAAAAGTGTAAAGTAAATTTAAATAACAAGCGTACCTTTCTCTTCAACTCACGATCGAGTACAACGACAATAGTCGAATCTCAGAGTCAAGGCTAAGCGCGTTCACAACTCAAGCACGCGATTTAACTTTTGTGTCGCTTGGCAAGGAGGTTTTCTCCCTTTAAAGGGATCTTTGGCTGATAAGATCAAATCCGCTTTTTGTTTCGGCTTGGTTAGCAACTTGACGTTGTTGCAAGCGCCTTAACAAATTGGGCTGAATAAAATTCATAAGCATGTCAAATTTGTATCCGGTCAAAGAAAAGCAATAAAACTATTCCATAATCTGTTATTGTTTTCACTATCATCATCATCATCATCATCATCATCATCATCATCGTCGTCGTCGTCGTCATCATCATTATTATCATCTTATTTTGTAAAATATTGTTAAAATTACACCGCTCACTGATTTACAAAATCAAGAAAAGGTAAACGTCAGCAATGTGAAAAGCAAGAATTGATATATTTTTGCGCTCCGTGAACATTTACTTGGCAGATGTTTTTCGTCATCATTATTATTATCATCTTATTTTGTAAAATATTGTAAAAATTACACCGCTCACTGCTTTACAAAATCAAGAAAAGGTAAACGTCAGCAATGTGAAAAGAAAGAATTGATATATTTTTGCGCTCCGTGAACATTTACTTGGCAGATGTTTTTCACCCAGTTCGCCGACTGTTAATACTGAAATGACAGTATTACGCAGTTAGGATTTTTGTTAACAATTTCATTTTGTTTAGTTTTATTTTTGTTATTAGAAGCTTAAAAAGTACTAAATTAGCGATTCAGGTTTCGTTTCCGCGATTGCGTGCGTTTATAAATAGAGTTAATTTAATAATAGGGTTTTCCGCGTCATTGAGGGTTCCCGAGCCGAAGACAAGGAAGTTCTTTCTTAGAAAAAATACAGATTATACAAGTTGTTAATAGCCCTTTGATTTGTTTTGATACAATTCAGACAGGAACAATAAAGGATTATTTATATAAAGGTTTACTTATTGTGTTATCTGTACTGAAAAATCCGGTTTTCAAATGCGAGCGCGTTCATTTCGTCTCACTTTTTCTTATAGTCTTCTTTGATGGTAATCATTAAGTTAAGTTGGATAATAAATCTCTTATTAGATGTTTTGATGTGCAGTATCGCTGTATATTTTTTCGAGCCCGCAGATATATGTATTGTATTGCTTTCTTAAGCAGAAATGTGATGTATGCTCAATACATATATCTGCGGGCTCGTCAAAATACAGCACAACGTAGTCTCGGAGTGTTTTTGAAGATAACAACATATCGCAATTAGGAGACAAATAATTTTTGAAGACACCCAAAAGAATAATCTATGAATGACATTATCTCAAGTAAATAAAATGAACCTACACTCCTGATCATGAATCGTGAAAACATCGAATTTGTCATGAACAGGGAATTTATCGACAACAATTTAGTCATTGATCTCACGTCCATTAATAAGTTCAAGCTTAGCGTTTAGTTTCAATGTCTCTGCACTGCCAATTTAGAGCTCATATTAAATATTTATCACATGGTTTATGAAAATATGGGTTAGGCTGTGATGTGTCTTCAATGACAGAAAAAACATGTCCTGAAAACAGTTTATAGTACACAGTCAAATGAATACAACTGACAGTGAATACAAGCGCCATGCAGACGTCTCGTTTAACTCAAAGTTGATAGCAGTCAAGGAAAGCAGATCTGTTAGCTCGTTGACAAACTTTTCCATGAAATGACAATAATTAACAGATATTTTCTTACGAAAAAGAGGACGTTGACAAGTTATTAATTCCGTAGAAATGAGCAACAGTTTTTTTTCTGTTGGTTAAGGTTCCGATGTTCGAAGAACAACTGAATAGGGTTGGGCAAGGTTACGGTCTCTCAATGTTTCAGGTAAGTGACAGATGACGGCTCTCCCTATACTTGTTTCTTTCTATATACTTTTTTCTTTCCGGTCTAGTAAAATTCGAATTCGTTTCTGTTTCTTTAATCAAACGCTTATGAAATAAATGCAGTATATGTGAGGAAAAGGAGCAAATTCTAACGTCGGCTGCCACTCTGCCTCAATCTTTAAGGCGGTCTCTAGGGATCAAAATCAACTGCAAAACAAGCCCTTACATCGATATTTCAAAACAGTCATGTTTCTTCTTTCCAACAAGTTTTTTTTGTCATGTTGAGGAGCTAGCAATTCTTTTTCAGGCCAGCTTAGTTTCTTTTGCGTTAAAGTATACAAAGTTAAAGTATACAGTTTTTGCAGCGAGTAAATAAATTCATTTTCTTTGGTAGGATATTGGAACAATTAGCAATCATCGTAAGAACGAAATCGTCTCAGCTTTTCTCGACCTAATCCGATTTATTTGGCTTTTCCTTCCTCTAAATTTTGACACCCAAAATCTTTCCGACTTGTTCTGTTTGAGATTTTAATGTAATTAAAATCTGCCACTAAAAATCGCGCTCTTCCGTCAGCTTAAGAAAGTTTTGATAGGTCACACATGCTCTTCGAATTCATTTGCTTATCAAGAATCCTTCACTTCTTCCGAGTACGATCGTTGACTCAGCGCTTTTCGAATTGTTCGGAGGATCAGTGTTTTTTTAAGTGAAAGTTCTTTTTTAAAGAAACCTGAAGGAAAGGCTGTCAAAACTTACCGGTTGCCGCTGTCAATTCTATTGCCAGGCTTTCCAATGTCATGCTTGTAGTACAATACAATACAATACAACTTTTTTGATTCCGTCCACTAATGGTTTTTCAGAAACCATTACAATGAGATGTATATAAGAAACAAAATACAGTATAGGTACTATAAAAAATCTAATAAAAGAGAATACATATATCACGCATCCTCAAAACTACCAGCGAATAAAAATGCACATCATAAGATTTGAATTAATTTTCTAAAAATTCATAAAATGCACGATTCGTGATTTGTTTTTTAAAAGAATCTAAACGGCTGATATCCCGAATGTTCTTAGGCAGGCTATTCCACAGCGACCGGACGTACCCCTGTATTTAAACGATCGCTGTGCTGTTGTTGTTCTACAAAAAGGTACATGCAATTTGTCCCTACTTCTAGTATTTCCTTCATACTTAGATCTACGATCTTGTCGTGAAAATGTTTCGTAAAGTGAGACCGTTGAGGCTTTTGTAGTGTCCCTCAATCATAGCACTGCATCGTTAAATACAAGTTTGAATAAAGTGACTGTTATATGAATTATGGCAAAGAAATACATTTTTATAGAGTGAAGCATGCTGCTCATGTGGACTTTGTATATGTATAAATAGCTCTTCATAACACTAGGTATCGTTCTAAAGCATCTAACCACTTGTTCTGCGAGAACAATTTTAATTACAACGTAATTTGCTCCGTCTTTATCGACTTTGAAACAAAATCCGTGCTGGCGTTAGGGACCTTTCTAAGCGAAAGCCTTCTTTACTGATCCGTTTTTAGTTTCACCGTCCTTGAGCGCTGCCATCTCTTTCCTGATCAAAACGTCAGTCTGCATCTTTGGCCGCGCAAAGTTCGCACTGAAGCAACGAAAATTAGTTTAGTTTTTTTTTTGCAAATTTTGCTGTAAGGTAAGCATCTTGCGTAAAGAATTACAACACATTGAAAGATTACCATGTTAGCTCTGTTTTATTATTTTATTTTCCTGAATCTAGTCATTTTCAATTAATAATTTTTGAGGCCTTTCCTTTAGGTCGCGCAGAAGCCAAATATTGGGGGTAGGTGTTCCATTTTTAAGCTTCCAATCTCTGAATTGTGAGGGTCGATTCCGTTGAGATTTGGCAGGGATCTTGGGTGATGATGGAATTACATCACGATCATTTTATAGGAGGATCGCGATTTATGGAGATATTTTTGGCTGCTAAAGTTAGAACTGGCGCGATCATTAATCAATGTTTGTGAACTACGAGTTTTCTGATTGAGAAGCGCAGTAAAGGAAATGGTTTTATTACTTAGAGATAAAAGATAACCTCTTCTGTGATGTGACAGAAGCTGATATCTCAGTTTCAAGACTAGTTGAAAGTTATTGGCTTCCAATTAATATCTAGGAGTAAAACTGTGAAACGTAGACTTTGAAATTTGTATAGCATACTAAGTTTATCTCACTGGTGTATCAGTTCCTCGGACACAAAATTGAAGAATTTTCTCCGTCGAAGATGGCACTTGCCTCGGTAAAAAATTTGAATCTACATTATCTTTTTCCTTCTTTGTGTGCACATCTTACGAAACAAAATATAAGCAGACTGTTGCAGTTTCACAGAGGCGTAAGCATTTTTTGTAGTTTCTGTAAGAGGGTGTACTTTGAAAAATAATAAATGAATATTAAAGAGTTGGGTTTTTTTGCAACCGTTTCTACTACGGCGGTCGTGGAGGGTGATTTCTACACAAAACAGAAAATTACAAATGAAGATCAGATTTCGCTGCAAGTGATTTTTCTTCTTATGTACCGTATTTAACGACAAATCAACAAATTTAACGTTTTACATATTTTATTCTTGTTTCAACAACCTTCAGTGACATTTAGCTTTATTGCTAACAGTCGTACTCGTCTAGCCTTTGTTTATTTCTGTCGGTTTTTCCGCGGCCATAGCCCACTCGGTTTGAAGATAGAAAACTTAAACTGAGAAAACGCAGGGAAAACGTATTTACTGGAAAACCAGAAGCCTCAAATACTTTCTTCATCAAGTGAAAAACAGTCAATGAAAGCTTTTAAAACAGTGATTGTAAAAAAATAGGAGAAGAGTTGACTTTTATACTCACGTAGTAGCGACTACGCCAGAAGAGAGCTCCTCACGATTTGACGCTTCGGCGAAAGGTCATTTCCGAGCATGCGCACTGCGTCATTTCTGGGCTTTTTTACTTCCGGCCGCCGTAGGAGAGGTCGCCGTAGCGATTTGCTTAAAGTCCCTTATTTTCGTCAGGCTACGGCTCATAAATTTAGAATGTGAAAACTCTTCTCATGAATATTCCTTAATAGCTTGCATCGTCAGAATCAGTCGCACTGTGATGTTCTTTAAATAAATACATACGTAATGAGATTAAGTGTCATGCGCGGCGTTAATTACCAATTTCTGTGGACACTAATGGGTCAGTGTCTAGTTTACTCTACTGCTCTTCCACTTTAATAAGAATAATTGCATTAGAAACGCTTGACATCCAGTTTTAATGATGCCTTCATAATACGCTCATATGAAAAAGTATTGCAAAACATGGTATCCTAGATAATTCGATTGTTTGATTTTTGGAACATAAAAAGCTATGGATGGTGCAATTTGGCGCCATTTTTACTAGAGAAGAATAACAACAATCATTTGGATCTGTTGACTAGAAATGTTGTCAAAGTACTTTTAATAGATTTCTCTTTAAAACATCCAATGTAAGTCAACTTCTCTCGTTTGTTTTGGGCAGCGTACTATTGGTAAACGCTGCAGAGAGGATTTTGATAAATAGTCTTAAACAGAAAAATTTAGCTCTTGGATTAGTTCTATCAATAGCTTGCTAGTTCAAGAAGAAGAAGAATGACACAGTGTTGCATTGCCTTCTGCTTAACTTACATTGTAAATGTTCACAGTTGAGTTATAGATCATAGTACAACACAAAGTCTTTTATTTGATTGTTAAGAGGCGGTATTTTTGACAAGGTTTAATTTGACACTTTACTTTTTAGCTACTCCTTGCTTTTTCCACGTGATTAGAATTATACACAGTAAAATGGTTCTTTCTGTGCGTGCGTAGACTTCCATCCGCGTGACTTTTCGAGCGAGAATTCTCCTTGTCACGAGCTTCTTCCCCACGCTGAATGTGCCATCTGGGGCAGAGACACGTCCTTTCACGAATGCTGGGACGATACTGTGGAAACGAAAAATCAATCAAACAAACAAAATAGGCAAGTATTTACAGTTAAAATTTAAAATGTTTTCACCTTGTCAACAGTTTTTGCTCAGCTTGAAATTTGTACAGATACACCTTTAAACAATCTCTTTAACTAAGTGCATTTTCTGCCGTTCTGTCTCCTCCCCTGGTTTCAACACTCACTTCATTACTGATAAGGTAGTGTCATATAGTTATTATGGTTTCTTTTCGTCGAGAACTACATTTGAGTTAATGAGAGAATTAATTGAATTTATTTGTAGAGAATGAAGCAGAAAACTGCTACTGATTGCTTTGTTTAAGATGAAAAGGGCTTCAAAGTTAATCAACAGAGCAAGAAAACCTCAGTGTTGTTTGCACTGGGAGGAGTATTTTTTCCCTTCCTGAATGGTGCTGGCTTTCTTTTAATCTACCTGTAAGTGTTTTGAAACCCCACTGCAGGTTGTGTTTATCCTTTCTTCCGCTCCTCCGCTTCCTCTTTCTCCTAATGTAACGTAAATCAAACTAGAAGAGAAATTTTGTTACCTTAATGTGCAGATTGTGCTTGTTGATACTGCTCATGTCACCTTTGGGCTTCATCCATGGTGTGAAGCCTTCAGCTTTCTGAAAAAGGCAGCAAATCATAAGCGCACCCCCAAGGAACACAACTAGCAAATTCATAGTAATTTTAGACCGTTTTACTAGAAAGATCACAAGCTTATCATTGTTTGCATTTTGATGCCTTTTATAATCATAATTAACCTGTTATGTGGTTATGATTGTCTCATTATAAGCGGAAATCACGCATGAAATGTCATCGCCCCTTTTAATGAAGTAGCTTATTCATTTCAAGTTCATTACAAATGGGTTGCCTTGCGTAAAATGACAATAAAATGAAATTGGAAATCAATTTTATAGAGGCGGAACTGACCTCGCAGCACGTGGTGACATGCAGCTGGCGTAATTTAATCTTTCTATGAATATTGTCCCTAATGAGTGCTGTAGGTACTTTATGACAAGTACAACCAAGGAAAACCATACAAAAATCTTATTAAGATTCCTACGTTTCCCACGTCGGAAAACATGTGTTTTATGTTGTAAATTTCTCTGTTAATAGAGTGTGTTGTCAAAAGAAAGAAGGAAATGTCCGAAGAGGAAAATGGGATAAAGACAAGAGACAGAGAGAAATACAGGGAGAAAAACAAACAGAAGAAACTAAATTAGACAGACACAAAGACAGACAAATAGACAGGCAGACAGAGACAAAAAGTCAATAGGGCAGCCTAGCTTGACATACAGGCAAACCAGGCAGTGAATTGAGGAAGGAGAACCTTCACGTTCCGATCTATAGAGGACGGACGTCCCTGAGTGTCTTGTTTGAGTGTGTATTTAGCTTTTGTAGATAGCTGATTTCGTATTTTATGCCGAGGGACTCAGTATCATGTGCAGGCATCATTCGACCGAGTCACAAGTTATCAAGGTCTTAACTGAACTCTAAAAAAATAAGTTTGTTAGCAATAATAATTAATACACATGTAAATGATCGTCGCAGTTATGAACACTACTTAAGCAGTAGTGAAAATAAACCTAAAAAAAGAAAACTCGGGCTTGTACGGGAGTCGAACCCACGATCTCTGCGATACCGGTGTAGTGCTCTACCGACTGAGCTAACAAGCCAGCTGGCATTTCGTTGGTTGTAATATACCCGTGAGCGATGAATATATGAGAATGAATATATGAAAATCATATATTTGAACTGTTGCTGATTAATGAATGAAGATCTAAATGATCATCGCAAGACTTTATGAACACTGCAGTAACTTTAGAAGCAGTGAAACTGATAAGGCCCAAAAAATCAGCTAACGAGTCAACAGGGAACTGGTCATTTTGTTGGTTCGTAATATACCCTTGAGCTGGATGAATATACACGTGAGAATGAATATATGAAAATCATATATTTGAACTGTGGATTAAGAAATGCATATGTGAATGATCATCGCCGTTAGTTTTGAGTTTTTACCGATTGCAGGGGAAGGGCTTGTGGACTTTTTCGAATAAGCACTATGTAAATATATTATTATTATTATTATTATTATTATTATTATTATTACTATTATTCATGAACATTACTTAAGCAGTAGTGAAACTAAAGCCTGAAAAAATAAATTCAGGCTTGTACGGGAGTCAAACCAATGACCTCTGCGATACCGTTGCAGTGCTCTACCAACTGAGATAACAAGCCAACTGGGAGTTGGTCATTTCTTTAGTTCGTAATACACCCGTGAGTAATGAATATGTGGGAATGAATATATGAAAATCATACATTTGAACTGCGGATTAATTAGCGGTTACAACTGAGTTAAATAAAGAAATAGCTAATTTCCGTTGCCCTCTTAACCATGCAATGGACTAGAATCCGAACCGGACAGCAACATAATATGGACTGAGGTCCAATCTAGCTTCTCAAATAACCTTGAAATTAAGATGGACAAAGGAAAAAAGGGATACGACTACCTGAGAGACACATTGAACTGTTTGAAGTCATTTTATATCATCAATCGAAAGAAAAACGAAAAATATAACAGGTTATTACACTCCAGGAATTCTTTTTTCGTTGAAAGATGAAGACGAAAAGTGTAGGCATAAGGAGACCTCCTAAACGAAGGACTGAAATAATATCTTAAAGCACTCCGATGGTTTAAGGTCGCACTGGAATCTTACTTTGAATCAATTCAATTAAAAAAAACTTTTGGGATAGTCAGTTCCGTTTCAGGCTTTAAATCTCTGAATTTTGCAAAGTGGTATATAGTGAAACTGTTAACAGAGATTTGGGTGGATGATGCAGATGATGGTCGTTTTACCGACGAATCGCGCTTTATGGTGTTACTTTAGGCTGCTAAAGTTAGAGCTGCGGAAAAATAATGTTTTGTCCAAGGTTTCAGATTGAGAATCGCTGTAGAGCAAATGGTTCTTATCGCATTGTGGAAAACCATAACCTCTTTTGCGATGTGACAGAATCAAATTCAAGCTATTAGCAATGTGCGTAAAAGTGTGAAGATTAAACTTTCAAACGTTCGATCTTCTTTAAGAAAGTTGACTTTGCAATTCCCCTTCTGTCAGATCACGATACAATGCACAAAGTGTATCTCCATAGTGTACTAATTCCTGGATTTCCATATGCATGACGAAAAATAATTTGAGAAAAAAATTGCAGTTTTCCTCACTCCGAAAATTTTTTTTTGTATTTCCTTAATTTTTATTGATTTGAAGTTACTTACAATTTTTTATAAACACGCATAATATATTCACTCCGAAAATTGGCGGGTTAATAATGTTTTTTCAACTGCGTGCAAAGCTATGAATCTAATTATGAAAAGTAAGTACGTTCCAGTGCACGTCAGTGCCGTATTGCAGCCCGTTAGAAAATGGGTCTATTTCGAATTTCCTTTTCCAAGTATCATTTGGGGAGCAACGAGTTCTCAAACGCAAATTTTGGGAGTTTTGGAATGCGCAACAAGTTCACACCTCAATATAATTTCAATCACCTATAATTACTGATACATCGAAAACAAGACGTATTGAATAAATACTACGATGCGTATATTCTTGGAGAGGGTAGAGAAATTAGACAAATAAGAAACGTAAGTTATGTAGTAAGCTAGAAAAATTGCTAAGCAATTTTGACATAAATGTCCGTAGAAAAGACAAACAGGAGTACGAACCTGATCGTAAAGAGCAGTCAACAGGAATTGTCCGCGGTTCAATAACCACAAAATAACAAAACGTCGCAAGAAAACTAAGCGAAAAATTGCTGAGCAATTTTGATATGAAAAGGAGTACAAACCTGATCGTTTAATCAGTTAGCAATCACTCGGAACACAGGCTGCATAATAGCGCCATTTGTATAGGTAATCACAATATTTCAAATTTTTATCCCAAAAGAGCATGACTTAAGGTTCAGGTTCAAACATCTCTATGACTTTCTGCTTAGGGGGCGGGGCTATTTAACATTATAGTTTCCAGTGGAATTGTTCAGCTCTGCTTCTTAGAAATTGTTTTGAGTTGACCACAGGCAGCCAAAGTACGTCTTGTGGTCATAATCAATTGCCCATTCTCTTTCGATCTCGATCATCATTGATTGAATCAGTTATTGGTGGAACTCGGGATAAAGGAAACAGCTTAAATCGCAGTGGATCGGGAAATTAATTAAGTATTAACCACTATAGAAAGCAAGAAGACACCAAGTACGTTAGCGTAAAGTGTACCAGTATATATATATATATATATATATATATATATATATATATATATATATATATATATATATATATATATATTTTTTTTTTTATTTTTTAAAAAATATGATTTTCCCGCCCATTGTTTGAGAAGTAAGCAATATTATACGACACGTATCAATAATTAAGAGCCACTCTCCCTAACCACCGCGTGAGGGGTGGCACAAGGTCGGAAAAATGGACCCCTTGATGTTTCGTCCAGAGATAACTTATGGTATGCTAAGAATCGTGATATAAGTTTTAGGTTCTAGAGTTTTTACATTTTTGAGAAAATTACGAAAAACCGTCAACAACCCGTGAAGCCGAAAAATCACAGAAATGAGGTCAAATTTCACGATCAGATAATCGAACTCGTGTGAAGGCGCAAAGCAAATTATGGTTTTCCTTAGTTTATAATTTTATTTAGGAGGTATTGCTGAGCTGCTTTGATGATATTTTAGACTTACAATTGTAATTCCGAATTCCTGGAGAGCAAGCGAAGAGAACCGAAATTTCTAGACTTTGAAAATCAAAAATTCCATACCGTTTTCAAACATCTCAAAACATACTCGGTATTATGTAGAATCCTTTCAAAATTCAATTCTAGCAAGTAGAAGAGCTGTTTTTGAACGTGATATAATTTTTTTCTTGGCAAAAGTTATTTCTGAGGCGAGCGACCCCATGCAAGTTGACCCAATTTGACCTTTCGAAGAGATTTTGTTTAACCAGGAAATGTAAACAATTCGACTAGCCTTAGCTCGCTTTCTGAGCAAACCATTGAAAAACCCTGCCATTTCCCATTAAAACTACCCAGTAAACCTGAGATAATACTTCGATGACAGCTTACCTTCCAAATGGGTGTTTGAAGGCAAATAATTTTGATGTTCTTCACTAATTTTCCTGTGTCTTGCTGCCGTGCTCAGCCACCGGCCTTTTCATACGCGGCTACGGCATTTTCTAAGTGTCACCTTTCTCTGTCTTGAGCAATATTTTTGCAGGACCTGGATGCATGTCTTGCATATAAGCATCCTCTGAGTATCTATTGAGTTTTGTATTGAATATTTCTAATGAAAAGAAGCAAGCAGTGAAGGAACGAATTGAACTGAAAAATAGACCCAGATCGATGTCACGCAATATTTACATCTAGGTGATCACGTGCCTCAAATACATCCGCGTGGATATTTTTGTCCGAGTAATTAGCACGCATGTGTTTACTTCTGCCGAAATTGAGTCATTTGCTCTGCGTCATCGGTTGAAAGATTGGAAGATGGAAAGAAATTGCTCGTTTCAGCGGCTGGTTGGTGGCCAATGCGGTCAAGACCCTCGAAGCACTAAAGTCCAAGATTTAGTTCCCTTGCTAACTTGTAACAAAGACATATCACGCCACAAAAGCTCTCTAGGGCTGATGACCGGCAGCGGCGTAGACACTGAAGTGGAACTGATTCTAGCAAGGTCTTCAATTTTCAGTTTCCCTTCCAATATTTCTGACATGGATATTTGTCCCGCTCATCGTTCTTCGCTGGGCATTGGGTGGCGAAGGGGTTTGGCGCGTTGCTGTATACCAGCCCAGCTGTCGAAGCACGTCCGCAAATCCGGTACAACGGATCGTGGAATCAGTAAAGACATCTCCAGATTAATCTTGCGTATTACTGGGATATTTCTTCCAGTCGGCTCTGGTAAGTATCCATTCGAATAAAATCTATAGACTGCAGTGCTACATTACATTTCATGAAAGCCAAGTCACATTCGAAAGAGCAATGCTGAACACTAAAATTGAATCATTATTCAATATTTATTATTGTTTTATCTTTTTTAAGGAATATGTAGTGAATGTAGGATACTCTTGGAGAACAGGTCAGAGCCGATTGCCAAGACCCACAACTTATTGCCCTTTCAGAGAGTATTCATGAACTTTCTTTGGTAAGTTCTAGCTGTTTTGGGAGTTTCGCACATACCACTGATTTTATATGTAACTATACACAGGATCAAAGCCTGAATTTCATTAAGTTACCATAAAACTCTGATTCTCCATCGCCCTTTTTTAATCAGACCCCCTAATTATACTTAGCGAAGCTATTGTTATGGTTGTTTCTAAAGATTTTCAATCATTTATGCCGCGCCTTGTTTCCTATATACCGTAAATCCTCTATTAAGCCCCCGGAGGGCTTATTTTTTTCAAGCACTTTTGAGGGGGGCTTAATAGAGAGGGGGGGGGGGGGGGCTTAAAAGAGAGTCGGGGGGGGGGGCTTATTTAATTTAGCGAAACGCATCACCTGTAGCAAAAATACTGTGGTATGAGACAGGGTAGACTTACGCGTTGTACAATTAAAGTCACTGTCAAAAGTGATGACGGTCATTAATGCAAGTGCGGCCGCAACACTACTAGAACAGAGACCTGAAAAAAATTTTCAGGCTCTGAGCGGGATTCGAACCCACGACCTCTGCGATGCCGGTGCAGTGCTCTCCCAACTGAGCTATCAAAGCCACATGAGAGCGGTCGTATGCGGGTTAGCCCTTTATATGGACGTTATACTTGGCCCAAGTATAGTAAAGAATGAAATTAATTTTGTCCATAGTAGCAATTGAGTGATGACGGTCATTAATGTAAGTGCGGCCGCAACACTACTAGAACAGAGACCTGAAAAAAATTTTCAGGCTCTGAGCGGGATTCGAACCCACGACCTCTGCGATGCCGGTGCAGTGCTCTCCCAACTGAGCTATCAAAGCCACATGAGAGCGGTCGTATGCGGGTTAGCCCTTTATATGGACGTTATACTTGGCCCAAGTATAGTAAAGAATGAAATTAATTTTGTCCATAGTAGCAATTGAGTGATGACGGTCATTAATGCAAGTGCGGCCGCAACACTACTAGAACAGAGACCTGAAAAAAATTTTCAGGCTCTGAGCGGGATTCGAACCCACGACCTCTGCGATGCCGGTGCAGTGCTCTCCCAACTGAGCTATCAAAGCCACATGAGAGCGGTCGTATGCGGGTTAGCCCTTTATATGGACGTTATACTTGGCCCAAGTATAGTAAAGAATGAAATTAATTTTGTCCATAGTAGCAATTGAGTGATGACGGTCATTAATGCAAGTGCGGCCGCAACACTACTAGAACAGAGACCTGAAAAAAATTTTCAGGCTCTGAGCGGGATTCGAACCCACGACCTCTGCGATGCCGGTGCAGTGCTCTCCCAACTGAGCTATCAAAGCCACATGAGAGCGGTCGTATGCGGGTTAGCCCTTTATATGGACGTTATACTTGGCCCAAGTATAGTAAAGAATGAAATTAATTTTGTCCATAGTAGCAATTGAGTGATGACGGTCATTAATGCAAGTGCGGCCGCAACACTACTAGAACAGAGACCTGAAAAAAATTTTCAGGCTCTGAGCGGGATTCGAACCCACGACCTCTGCGATGCCGGTGCAGTGCTCTCCCAACTGAGCTATCAAAGCCACATGAGAGCGGTCGTATGCGGGTTAGCCCTTTATATGGACGTTATACTTGGCCCAAGTATAGTAAAGAATGAAATTAATTTTGTCCATAGTAGCAATTGAGTGATGACGGTCATTAATGCAAGTGCGGCCGCAACACTACTAGAACAGAGACCTGAAAAAAATTTTTTCAGGCTCTGAGCGGGATTCGAACCCACGACCTCTGCGATGCCGGTGCAGTGCTCTCCCAACTGAGCTATCAAAGCCACATGAGAGCGGTCGTATGCGGGTTAGCCCTTTATATGGACGTTATACTTGGCCCAAGTATAGTAAAGAATGAAATTAATTTTGTCCATAGTAGCAATTGAGTGATGACGGTCATTAATGCAAGTGCGGCCGCAACACTACTAGAACAGAGACCTGAAAAAATTTTCAGGCTCTGAGCGGGATTCGAACCCACGACCTCTGCGATGCCGGTGCAGTGCTCTCCCAACTGAGCTATCAAAGCCACATGAGAGCGGTCGTATGCGGGTTAGCCCTTTATATGGACGTTATACTTGGCCCAAGTATAGTAAAGAATGAAATTAATTTTGTCCATAGTAGCAATTGAGTGATGACGGTCATTAATGCAAGTGCGGCCGCAACACTACTAGAACAGAGACCTGAAAAAAATTTTTTCAGGCTCTGAGCGGGATTCGAACCCACGACCTCTGCGATGCCGGTGCAGTGCTCTCCCAACTGAGCTATCAAAGCCACATGAGAGCGGTCGTATGCGGGTTAGCCCTTTATATGGACGTTATACTTGGCCCAAGTATAGTAAAGAATGAAATTAATTTTGTCCATAGTAGCAATTGAGTGATGACGGTCATTAATGCAAGTGCGGCCGCAACACTACTAGAACAGAGACCTGAAAAAAATTTTCAGGCTCTGAGCGGGATTCGAACCCACGACCTCTGCGATGCCGGTGCAGTGCTCTCCCAACTGAGCTATCAAAGCCACATGAGAGCGGTCGTATGCGGGTTAGCCCTTTATATGGACGTTATACTTGGCCCATACTTATACTTGCTACTACTTGCTTGCTTGCTTGCTACTTATTGCTTGCTACTTATGCTTGCTTGCTTGCTACTTATACTTGCTACTATGGACAAAATTAATTGCTACTTATTGCTTGCTACTTATGCTTGCTTGCTTGCTACTTATACTTGCTACTATGGACAAAATTAATTTCATTCTTTACTATACTTGGGCCAAGTATAACGTCCATATAAAGGGCTAACCCGCATACGACCGCTCTCATGTGGCTTTGATTGCTCAGTTGGGAGAGCACTGCACCGGCATCGCAGAGGTCGTGGGTTCGAATCCCGCTCAGAGCCTGAAAATTTTTTTCAGGTCTCTGTTCTAGTAGTGTTGCGGCCGCACTTGCATTAATGACCGTCATCACTCAATTGCTACTATGGACAAAATTAATTTCACTGTCAAAAGTATTTAATTCACTTGTGGGAGCCTAAAAGTAACAAAAACAAAATTCTTATTCTTCAAAAATGTGCTTTCGGCCTCATGTTCTTTGGTAATTTTTATGAAAAAACCATAACTGATCAGTCCACGTTAATCGTTAACTTTTTTGTGAAGAATAAGGATTGGGGAAGGGGAGGGGGGTACTTAATAGAGAGGGGGGGCTTATTATCTTTCCTCCTCTGAAAAGGGGGAGCTTATTAGAGAGGGAGGGGGAGCTTAATAGAGGATTTATGGTATCAACATGGAAAAGCCTCATGAACCGTGCGCAATATAACAGTTGACGTTGCTGTTCTAGGCTGAGGAGACGACTCGTACTCGTCCTGAACACAGTACCCCAGCTACTCCAGGAGGAAGCTTCTATTTACCACCTAGCGACGACTCGTCCTCCTCTGAGGAGATCTCCTTTGACAGCACACCAGCTACAACAAAGCGCGAACCAAAGTCCAAGACCAATGACCCACTCAATGATTATTTGCGCACTCGAGGAATCAGTCCCATTCGTTCTCGGCTACAGCGGCCTTGGGAAGAAGCAAGTAAAAGAACACGACGCTACTACGTGCGGAAGGCAGGTCAAGGTCTATCTACACTTTTACAAGACATAGCTCCAAGTGATAGTGGTTCTCTCTTCAATGCAGTCTATTCCTATGGTGTCATACAAAGAACCTTACAATGTAATGGAGAGGAAGCCACAAGCAGTTCAATCGACGAAACCATGATGAGCGCACTCGCCGAGTGCTACCGCGCAGCCGATAGCTGGGAGACGCGTCGGCAAGTCCTGTCCATTATGGCTGATAAGTTGACACTGAATCAGCTGCGACACTGGATACCCGATTTATCTCAGTAT
>JAEMWC010000221.1:345000-417500 GCA_016490735.1 Pachyseris speciosa
CAAGTTAAGTTCCGCGATCCGCACTTCAAGACAAACAAAATCCATAATCTACGCTGAAATATTGAAGAAATCCGTGATCCGCTGAGCGTTCAAAATCCGCCAATCCGCAAAATGTATCCTCAAAATCCGAAATCCGAGTAGCTTTTTTTAGCCAAATCCGCCGATCCGCGAACCTATTCACCCCCCTCTGAAAAAGTGTTGTGTATGTTTATATCATGATGGAAAATCTTAATTAAATTGTTGCAGTGGCCATGTAATGAACCGTTAAATGCATTGCGTGCAACACCCACAAGAAAAAGAAATTGTTTGAAAACTTCTTTCCCCCTCCCCCGTCAGAAAAAAATTAATCATCTGGTCCGGAAGTGACGAAGGAAGGATTGCGTTACACTCACTAGAGGACATTTACGTCTTGCGCTTAGCAATTTTTTTATTATACAAGAAACTAAATGAATATCAAGAGGTTGCTCACTGAGAGGTTGATATTGCAACATGTGGATTGGTTTTCCGGAAAAGTGTTCCACAAGCTTGGACTGGAACCGGCGTACAAGCTCGATGTCAAGATACAGTGTATGACCCTAAATTATAAAGCGCGGCAACAAGAAAGCAATGGAAAAATTAATTGAGAACGTCAAACTTATTTGCCTTCAAACACCCATTTTGAAGGTAAGCTGTCATCGAAGTATTATCTCAGGTTTACTGGGTAGTTTTAATGGGAAATGGCAGGGTTTTTCAATGGTTTGCTCAGAAAGCGAGCTAAGGCTAGTCGAATTGTTTACATTTCCTGGTTAAACAAAATCTCTTCGAAAGGTCAAATTGGGTCAACTTGCACGGGGCCGCTCGCCTCAGAAATAACTTTTGCCAAGAAAAAAATTATATCACGTTCAAAAACAGCTCTTCTACTTGCTAGAATTGAATTTTGAAAGGATTCTACATAATACCGAGTATGTTTTGAGATGTTTGAAAACGGTATGGAATTTTTGATTTTCAAAGTCTAGAAATTTCGGTTCTCTTCGCTTGCTCTCCAGGAATTCGGAATTACAATTGTAAGTCTAAAATATCATCAAAGCAGCTCAGCAATACCTCCTAAATAAAATTATAAACTACGGAAAGCCATAATTTGCTATGCGCCTTCACGCGAGTTCGATTATCTGATCGTGAAATTTGACCTCATTTCTGCGATTTTTCGGCGTCACGGATTGTCGACGTTTTTTCGTAATTTTCTCAAAAATGTAAAAACTCTAGAACCTAAGACTTATATCACGATTCTTAGCATACCATAGCTTATCTCTGGACGAAATATCAAGGGGTTCATTTTTTCAACCTTGTGCCACATTTTTTCAATCTCACTCGGTCCCTATAGAGAGTCGCTCTTAAACTCTCATACTGAAAGTAGTATGCTAGGGATGAAATTAACCCCCTTTGGTGGATAGGTAAGGATAGTTTAGGGATAGGTAAGGATAGTTTAGGGATAGTCTATGACGTCACCTATTGTTATAACCTAGGTAAAAATGCGTTCCCACATACAAATAAGTGGATAGGCATACTAATGAGCGTCACCCTTCTACAATGGAAACAATAGGCTTGCCTGGGCTTGCCCGGTCTCTTTTAACCCTTATTGGCTCATGTAGAATCTATTACGTGCTCAAAATAAAAGCGGGCAGGTTTCCAAAGCGCTATCTTTCTTGCAATTTCTTTTTGCTCAGGAAAAAAATTTTCGCTATCTGCCATATTCTTTAAAACGTTACTCCAAAGATGTAAGTCGAATCAAGAACTAATGTTGTAACTTAGTTGAAAGCATTAAAACACACACGACAGAAATTTGAACCCAAAACATTTCAAGTTATTTTAATATTTCTGTTTTTAAGGCGGCTGAACACAGTTTTTCGGGCGGTCAGCGGTAACTCGTCTGACGGCGCGAGTTTTAAATTAGACGATTAGAAATCCAAAGACTACTGCAAGGTTGATACAACGTAATATATTTGAGAACAATATTTCGGATGGCCAAACCAGCCTTCTTCAGGTTTAGATGTTACTAAATTATAAAAATGAAATAACAATATTATATTTTGGAGGATGCCGCAATGCATGGGAGGGGCGGAAATGACGTTTACACGATGATGCAAAAAACAATTAAAAATTATATTAATTAATTAAATAAAGTAAAGCACGATTTTAAAACCTTTCTAAATTACAATTCATCATGTCTATTTAAACCATGGGGCTCTAAAGTCCCCGCGAAATCTATAAGAAATGACTCTCTGGCTTTTCTGATTGAATCACGTGAGGAGTGGATTAGTTCAGGTGGGATAAGCTGCATATCAGTGTGGCAGTAGATAGGATTTGAGAGAAAATGTTCGGAAACAGTGGTAGGTTTGGATTAGTTAGTTTTGTTAGTTTTGTCGACTGGGCGTCTGTGTTCGTTGAATCTGTCTTTGAGACGTCGCTTAGTTTCACCTATGTATTGTAAATGGCAGCGGTTACATTGTATCATGTATTTTAGATTTTTGGTGTTACAGGTTATGTGTGAAGTAATGTTACGGGTTACGCCTATGGAATAAAACTTATAATGATTAAGACCGTTAGTAATGTAAGGACAAGTGGCGCAATCATACTAATACATAATACATTACTAACGGTCTTAAAAAGGCAATGGTACATAGAAGACGATTTCTCAAAATCAACTCATGTAAATTTTATGATATTTGGCAGAATTTTTACTTTTATCGTATTTTAAATGAGAACTTTAAAATGGAAGTCGAACAGACGATTTTTGATATATAAACCTGTCTGTTAGAATTTGGTCAAATAAGTTGCAAATGGTAATGATTAATTGTAGTAAGCTGTGTGCAAGTTTATAGGCAAATCTAATACGCCACTTTTATGTGAACAGTGCAAAAGTGAAATGGCCGCGCCCATGAAACTTAACAGCGAAAATGGGCGATGATGATATCCATTTTTTGTACACTTAAATGTTATATGAACGTTTTAAAACAAAATTTAATAATAATAATAATAATAATAATAATAGCATTATTTGTATAGCGCTTAAGACAAAAGTTCTAAAGCGCTTCACAATAAAAGGAGAAAATAGAATTATAAAACTTATATTACCTTATGAATAAAATAACGTTTAAAAAGATAAGTTTTTAAAGATGATTTAAAAGTGCTGACACATTTGAAATCTAGTAATTATTACCTACAATTAAGCGTCAAGTAAGAGTGGAGGTTCCCTTTAAAATATTGGACAAAACAAATGGTTCCCTCGCGCTGGCCATGGAGAATACAAATGCCAAATAAAAATTGGCTCATAATCTATCAAAAGATTGATGATTAACGATCTACGTACCTAGGCGAAAATCGCCTTTCAAGTTATTGTAATATTTCTATGTTTTGTAATTTTAAACTATTGTTAGGAGCGGCACGGCTTCAAATCAAGTAAATACGGTATTATTACAGTTTTACCTCGCTAGACTAAGAGGCATTTGCGACTTGAAGATTAATAGACAAGAAGAAATACAAAACGATAACAGAAATAGAGAAGGACCGTCCAGAAAAAAAAACACCAGCAGTGAAAACGATCAAGAAGAGATGGAGGGCTGCCCTTTCCGAATATAAAGCGCAGGGAAACTACTCCCTTTTTTTCCATCGGAAAGCTTTTATAAAGAGTGATATCAAAAGACTGATGATGAACGATCATACGTACCTAAGTGAAAAACGTATTTCAAGTTATTGTAATATTTCTTTGTTTTTTGATTTTAAACGATTTGTACGAGTTGATACAGGTATTATTACAGTTTTACAGGGCAAGATACGAAGATTACCTTTCATTTTGCAATTGGTCAGTAAAGTTAATGTCATTGTTCTCTTATCTTTTTTAAACACGTGAAAAGAAAAGACCATGAATAAAAAAAAAAATTTTTTTTTCATAATTTAAATGTGATAACTGTTTTTTCTATGAAATAAAGTAATTATATCTATTCTAGAGATAATCTCAGCATACTGTTATTAATATTTCACGGAACAACATGGTTATTTTCGATGAAATCAGATAAATTGTATTCGGTCAAACAAAAGATTTAATAGGACAAAAATGACAGCCACTCAGCGTGAAATCGATAGACCGAATTGGACGAATCGCGGCTCTCTTACCGATTAGTCATTTAATTTTTGTTTTGTTACTAATAATTGTGATATAATAAAAAATAATAACAGAAAATAGTTAGTCGCAAACAATGAAGGTGTTAGAAATATTATACTCATGAAAAATTGTAGTTTCAACCGAGAACGAATAAACTTTTCTAAGTCAATGCCAACTTGTTTCAGTATTGTTCGAAAATACGGCCATTTACAAAAATTTAGCCTGCGAACCGCAGACGTATTTCTGGACGTCGCTTCTCCCCCTCGGGTTTTTCCCGACGGGTGAAAGTGGAAACTAGAGCCGGAAAAATCGATCCTCTCGCAGGCTAACAAAAATCACCAATACGTTATTTTCTTCTCGCCCTATAATCTTACGGATAAATGCATACTAAGGCTATTTTTAACATTCCCCACGTCTTAGCCGGAGGTTAGGGTTTTTTGGTAAAAAAAAAAGAAATGGAAAAAAAAAAAAAAAAAAAGATCGGCTCCATCACCAAATTACTTACATAACTTATCATCATTACAATTTTATTGATAAGTAGCACAAAAGGTAACGTCACATACGGCCCTTATAACATGCATAGAAGAAGGGAATTACTAAAATAAGATATATACAAGCGAGTACCACCACCGGGGAAAAAATATAACATACCTAAATAGGGCAATTATCCCCTCTTCTTGAATACAACCAACCAAGAAGTACAAGTTAGAGTACATGTGGGAAACAAGCGTAGCCTCAGTAGAATGATTTAACAACAAGTACGACTCGTTGACAGGGCAAGGCTGAAACCCAGCCCCGTTCCAAGCTAGAAAAATCATAGGGACTACGCCAGTGAAGGTCAGATACCACGACAGCTATGGTGGTTTGAAAAAGTTGCTTAAACGTGAATTCGCGTTTTTTGATTTTTTTATCTTGGATTGTTTTGTCAAATGCTTGCGTAACTCTCCTGAATTTTAAGTCGTGCAGTAACCCCTTCCCCGGGCAAGGAAATGTAAAAATCAAAAAACAGCAAAAACATCAGTGCGGTACATGGGCAAATTCAATACTTGCTTGTCTTTCATCATTTCTATTCCAGCACCTTGTTATCCTTCATCGTCCTTATCCTTTTTCCTGTCAAATTTGGCAGTATTTCACTTGGGTGTCTTGCTTGACAACGACTGAATTTGCGGCACATGATCCGAACATAAATGCGCATAACTTATACATCTGACACTGGCAGTTTAAGCTTTTGACTTATATTATACGATAGACGACCGATATACCACCGACAGTCGACCGATATTCCACCGACAATCAATGGTGAACGTATCGGCCGATTGTCGGCCGCTATATCGACCGAGATATCGGCCGATAGTCGGTCGATATGTCGACCGATACTCGGCCGATATCTAGGTCGACATATCGGTCGATATGTTGGCCGACATGTCTCGGTCGAGATATCGGTCGACTATCGGTCGATATGTCGACCGATAGATCGGTCGAGTGTCGGTCGATATGTCGACCGATACATCGGTCGAGGGGTGCACAAAATACACATGATCCAAATCATTTCGCATTACAATGGATGAATCATTCTGTGATTGACCAGTTCAACATCAGGTTAAGCTATTTGCTGTTTGCCCGAATGATTTGACTTCATACCGAATCAATCGCCCAGCTATTGCACTATTTGTCTATGCGTTAAATCAGTTGACAATACACTGAACCATTTGTCGGTGAATTAAATCATTTGTCGATTACTTCAACCATCCCACCATCTATTAAACCATTTTGAAAGAGAGCACTTGACCGTTTGTTGTCAGATCTGATCATTCTAAGTATCGTGGACAGATGGATTCACATTTAAATAAATCGATTCTTATTAGTTTGCACCATTTTGACGTCGGTGACTAAACCATTTTTGAACTGCCTAAATCATTTACTGTTTGAGTAAACCATTTGACACAAGAGTGCCTAACTATTTGCATTTAGATATTATCATTTCTAAATCATGTATTCCATTTCGCAAGCCTTCACTAAACCACTTGTGTTTGGTCTGTGCCGTTTAATAACCTTGTATTTTTGGTGGTGACGGCCCCCATAAGTAAGCATATATAATTACTCGCTACAAAATAATTTTAGAAAGTGAATGGAAAAGGTCGATCACCAATCCTTAACAAAAAGCTAACCATTTAAAATCAGCGCTTAGGCCTGATCACTGTAGATCAGTGATATTCTATGCAAGACTCTCTTAAATCTTTAATTATACGACTTCCCGTCGTCTTGTTCTTCAGTGGTCTAGTGGTAAGTAGCCGTTCCTACTAGCGCCAGGTTGCGCCAGGTAGTTCCGGGTTCAAAACCAGTCCAAATAATATACATGTAACAAGCAAGGCTGATACTACGTGAAAAAAGTTGACTTTGCGAGACACCAACACGACCGAGACTCGATAAAGTAGGGCTGCAACCATGGACAGCTGTTTAGTCCTTATTGGGACTCATCGGCATGGTGTAGCAGATTTAAAAGACGCCAGCTCAATGCGAACGCCAATAAATTGCACAATGAACCCGTTCACGATATCAAGTTCCGTACCTTGGAATCTCTTACCATCCGATCCACGCGTTGCCACACCACGTAGCCCGGATAGCAAGGAATCCAAGTGTCACGATGGCGTCTCGCAAATAAAAATGTAGATTGTCCAATACCAATCTTAACATTAAAACGCATGGACAAAACCATGCTAAAAAATACACAGCATATCGGATCTGTAAAGACCTACGGTCCAAAAAATACAGTAAAGTGAAAGTAATAAGCAAAGGACCGCCAACGATAATGCTGTAAAACGTAGGATCTACAAAAGATCTGATCAGCCGATGAGTCCCAATAAGGACGAAACAGCTGTCCATGATTGCAGCCCTACTTTATCGAATCTCGGTCGTGTTGGTGTCTCGCAAAGTCAACTTTTTTCACGTAGTATCAGCCTTGCTTGTTACATGTATATTCCGATTTATTTTTTGGCTTATCAGATCTCTTGTAGATCCTATGTTTTACAGCATTATCGTTGGCGGTCCTTTGTTTATTACTTCCAAATAATGTGAATTTTTTTTAAATGTTCTTTTCTGAAATGTCCTGTGAAACAGCGTTCGAAATTAACAACTTAGCAACTTGAAAATTAACTATAATCGTTAATTCAAAGAGGAGATCATGTTGTTAAACTTGATGCGAACTTGTTGCTATAGAAACAGCTACCATTTGATTGGCCAATTCAAATTTCTATTGTTAAAAAAACAACCAAAATGCACATGCCCTCAATAACATTTCAGCTTTCAAGAAACAATGTCGATACCGCTAAAAGATCATAAGTTTCTTCTCTTGTTGTCTTAATTTTGTTATTTTGTTCATGATTTCCTGCCAAAATGCGGAATAACAGCACATGGTTATCTCGAGTGCTACTTTTCACATTGTCGTATATGGAGGGGCGGACGTACGACTTACGTACAGAGTGACGTCATAAGAACTTTTTTCTCGCAGAGCTGGTAACCATATTTTCTTTACTCAAGGTGCTCCTTGCGCGCGCTTTCGGCGCACGGAGCTCCGCTACTACCACCACCACCACCACTACTACTACTACTACTACTACTACTACTACTACTACTACTGCTGCTGCTGCTGCTGCTGCTGCTGCTGCTGCTGCTGCTACTACTACTACTACTACTACTACCACAACCACCACCACCACTACCACTACCGCTACCACCACCACCACCACCATCACCATCACCACCACCATCACCACCACTATTACCACTACCACCAGCACTACCACTATCACTCTATTACTACTACTACTACTACTACTACTACTACTACTACTACTACTACTACTACTACTACTACTACTACTACTACTACTACTACTACTACCATCACCACCACCACCACCACCACCCTTACTTCTTCTTCTTCTTCTTCTTCTTCTTCTTCTTCTTCCGTACGACTTACGTACGAAGTGAGGTCATAACCAAATTTTCTTGCAGAGCTGGTAACCATATTTTCTTACTCATGGTGCTCTGCGGGCGCGCCTTCGGCGAACGGAGCTCCGCTACTACTACCACCCACCACCACCACCACCATAACCACCACCACCAATACTACTACAACTAATACCACTACTACCACTACCACCAGCAATACCACTATCGCCCTACTACTACTACTACTACTACTACTACTACTACTACTACTACTACTACTACTACTACTACTACTACTACTGCTGCTGCTGCTGCTGCTACTACTATTACTACTGCCACCACCAAAATATTTCTACAATAAAAACCGAACTAAATAACAGTCCATATATTATGCTGGACAGTAAAAATTTTAAGTTCGATTTTGAAAGAAAGCTGAATCCTTGATTAAAAATTTGAGCCAAGTTTCTTGACGTGGTTACTAAACTGCAAACAGAAAAGACCACAGTGTTTCTCCTATTTTCCTTATTTATTCAATTTTCAGCAATAGAAATCAGATCACTCTTTTCTCACTCAAAGCTTATAATTAGTTGATTACAATGACTGGAAAAAAGGTGGGGTGCCCGTGTTCGTTGGTGAGCTATAGCCATTTCTCAACTAACAGAGCTCAATTTCAAGGCAAATCCGCCATTTTTTCAATGTGCGCGTGCACGAGCGCGCGCTAAATGACGCCATAAAGTATGCGCAGTAAGGATGCGCGATGCAAGCACGCAAGTTGTAATTTAACATGTAGTGCCATGCGCCAAGTAGGATAACACTGTAGGGGCAGTGGAGTAGTTAATACGACATTGGAAAAAAAGTTGATTTCCTCGCTTGCAGTAAGCACAGCAGCTGAATTGCGGGGGAACCAGAAAGGTTACCAAGGACGTCATGTAAAAGAGGTATCCGGTTCCGCTTCCGTCCTTTTACAATCTCACTTTACCCACCCCGGACCATTTAGATGAGCCATGCTTGACATCGGGAGCTCTAGACCCAAGAAAAGCCAAAATTGCTGCTAGTGGTTATTACTATTTATTAATATTTATTAACATTTCTGATTCAAATGATCACTCAAAACAAATTTAGCACGGCAAACAAGACGGCATAATATACATGTACAGCTTATCCACGTGCAATAAAAAAAATTAAACTGTCAGTCAGGTTCTCGTTATTTGTTATTTATTTCTTCTTCTCCCGTCTTCACTTCTCTGGCAAGTCTATCGATCTGATCCACCTTTCCCTCTGAAAACTCATCTGAGCAGTAGGCTCTGGCTACTGAACACATCTTCCTAAGACGGAAGGCGACATCAGCCAGGTCGGCATAACCCTGAATGAGGGAGAGATAATAGGATAGTGCTTTTAATATTAAGCTTTGATCTTACTGGTTCTCTCATGTTTTGTTTTGTTTGTTGGATGGTTTGTTTGTTTTGTTTTGTTTGACATAATCTGGTTAGATTAATTAACACTTGTTAATATTCAACAACTTTTTCTGTTCTTGTTTCGTATTTCTTTTGAGCACGTTTTATTAAATATACTATCCACTATTTTCTCAATTTGCAGGCCAAAATCTTAAAAAAAGCATTAAAATAACGTTAACTACATTTTTCGATCGGATAAACTCCGTCTCCTAGAACAAACTCCAAATTGAAGTAAGTTTATTTTTACGGTGTCGTAAAATTGCATACGAAAGTTGTTTTGAAATATGATCTCCTCTCTCCACCCTTCTCCAATACTGGGTATTCCAAGGAGAAAGTAGTATCCAATTCCAAAAGAGAGGAGCGAGATGGGAGAAGGGGGAAGGGTCACGAGGGTGTGGAGTAGCAGCATGAAGGCGAAATGCGCCCCACTGAACACAAGAAATGAAGACGAAATTCGCTAGAAAATCGAGCAATTTCAGGTTTTAGTGGACAAAAATCTGGTACCGGAATATTTTAAAGTATTTTACAGTCATTTTTACATTTTCTTAAAGCTAAATACATTGGTAATTGCCTGAAATAACACCGAAAACAATTTCCCATGGGAACGAGAGAAAATAAATTTCAAAGTTAGAGAGCTTGTGCAAACACAGGCAAAATTTCATCATTAGTTTCATTTCACCAGTACTTTCAAGTGTTTCATACACTACTTCAGCATTCGTTTTCGACGTTTGGTGCTGCTAGAAATGATTTGTTTTGAGAAGATATTTAAAACAGTCGTACAGAAGTTTACAATACGATGAAAATAATCTTGTTACAAGGTTTTTGTCCACTTGTCACTCGAACTTCTGGTGGATTCCGTCTTAACAATGAAGTGACGAGAAAACGAAACCTCTTTATGTAAGAAAAGCTGATCTCAACGTTCATCTGATTATTTTTTATTGAGTCAACGGGTAATCCATCTGTTGCCGTCTGAAAGTCATAAGAGCAAATATTTTCCTTAGCGTTACATTTTTTGTCTCAGTTGCGAATGATCCATAAAATTTTTAAGGCGGGTCGTTAATCTTCAACACAAGGAATAATATTTTGCAATAGTTTTCGCTGACTCCATTTCGCTAGTCTTTATGGTCATTTAAACCTGAACAGTAAACGACCGTTTTAATATCTTATTACTCAGACTTTCTGACGCCTTAACGGAGGTAGGTGTTTCCCATATTTTTTATTAGTATATTTGGATAAAAGCTTGTTTCTAATACCCGCACTATTTGCAAAAATGAATACTTCTTTTAGTCAAAGGAATATCGAAACTTTTTGGCTACGTTTCTCTTTTATTTATAGCGTTTAAGTTGAAATTAGAATCCTAACATTTGAACATTCAAGTGAAATCTATTAAAGATCCCATTAAAATCCAGTTGTTTCCCTATACGGTTGTCCGTCCTTCGATAATTTGCAAAATCAGATTTGATTATTTTTGGCGCGGGAGAGCTTGAGAGTTCTTGGGCAAGAAGCAGTTAAAATTTGCCCGTACCTGTTTGGCAGCACTCGATCGTTTTCCATTTTTAAATCCTCCGGCACCAGCGGTAAATGCCTCGCATTGAGAGATCAGTGTTAGGGCTAGAAGAAGGCTCAAACATGCCACAAATTGCTTTTTGCTGTACATTTTTTCCGATCCTGTTTCGGTATTTCCAGTTCAGCAACCTGCTATGGCGCGAAGTCTTCTAAACGCCTGTAGGTTGTCGCTTGTTGGGCTTTTCTTTTTTAAATGCGGAAATCCCCACTCGAAAGTACTCAGCGTTTCCGGCGGGTTGTTGTCCTTATGGTTCCGGCTTGTCTGGCATATTGCTTTCCCTCATTATTTCAAGTGAATAGATATGACTTTAAAACAACGTATATTTAGATATAAATTAGCAAATTTGAAGATCCCACTGATGACAAACAGATATCAAAACTCATTTATTCAGCGAGGCGATAAAAAGAAAGAGTTCATAATCTTGTAAATTGCACAAATGTGGCTTTGCGTCGCTTATGTTCTAAGTTAGGCTAGTAATAAATAATTTACACAATTATTTTCCTTCAGAAAGATAATGCATCAGTCTGTAAATAATCTTTAAAATGAGTCTGAAAACGGCTTTGTGAAATTTGCAAGATAAAAATTTAGCTATAGGAAATTGTCCCCCGGGATGTTCTCTAATATTAAAATTACACGAAAAAGAAAAATATCATTTGAAGATTATACTTTCTCCAACCTGTCTCCAGCAGTGCCAACAACCGTTAAAAAATAAATTTCCTACTTGAAAAACTGCTGATCATTTGCTTGAAATTGATTAGCGAAAAAAAGGATTTTAATTTAAAGCAAGTTTCTTAACGGATTTGGAAATATATACACAATAAATTTTTGTGCACCTAGAATGAAGTGCACCTTGGGTTAAAACTCGGGGTAGAGTAAAGATGGAAATTTGTTTATTCAGCTGCAGAAATCTAGATGTATGAGCTATCAAAAAAATTCTTGGATTTAAGAATTAATATTCTCTGCATTCGTTTTATTAAAAAAACAATTGAATAACATTTCCCGTGTTTCACTGTCTTGTTTTTGTTTGGAGAAAACTTTGGCGTGGCTTGCCGCCTTCCTTCCTTCAAACAAACAACGAACACTTTTGTTTGAGTCATGTATTAGGAAACGGGCAGATGAAAGACTGACAACTGGACTTGTGGTTATTAAATGTGCTAGGTTATTAGTTTGTACACAGATCTTTCTGGTTTTTATGATTACTTATAAATCCATCATCAAGAGTAATAAAAACATTAAGCGAATTCTTTTGTGTCATTATAAAAGAGAGGAATTGCAATAAAAAGTTAACGAGGTTTTCCTTAAAGTGAGACGGAAACTGCAAGCGTAAAACTTTTCAAAAGGTGAGAAGAAATAAATTTGCTGAGAATTTAATTCATCGAATTATCAATGAAGCAAATACATCAAGCCAAATTGCGGTAAGGAAATGGCTTACCATGGACAAATTTGGGCCATTTATAGCATTCGTTTTAATGCTTATAATGTGCTAATTATACTGATAACTACCTTAAAATGCCTGAAGGTACACGGCACGAGTACTTTGTTTACCATACTTTTTAGGTTCCGCCAGTGAATGGGAAAACCTATTTTAGAGTTGTCATTGGCAACCTTTGAATCAAGACTGATAGAAATCTTGGCTTCCCACAGAGTTCTGAGTTCACTTTATTAATTTAGCTCCATTTTATCGGACTTTAATTTACACATACAATCCGTATGAAACTAGAACCGAGTCTAAGTCAGAAACGAAGTTTGTTTATCAGGCGAAGGAAACCCAACAGTACTGAACTCGGGCTTTTCTTCGGATTGAAAAAAGGAATTTAAGGATGAAAACCTTCCGCTTAAAATTATGTCAGTGGCCTGTGAGGTCATTTCACTGAAACCATTAATGTCTAAAAGAAAAATTATCTAATCTACTATTAAAGTAAAATTCTAAACAGTCTTACAGATGTTCGCCACTATTCGCCCACAGTAAAGGTGTCCAAAGCTAATTTAAGACAGGTAGTTTTTTTTTGACCGACACAACCAGCCACCAATCCCGTCTTAGTTCTGTTTGCATAGGTGTCTTGAGCCTAGTTGCCTACTCAAACAAAGATTGATTTCCACTGCTTCTCGTCACTACAGAATGTAACTTAGTCGAATAATAAATGGTTAAGTCAGTTTTCGCTAATTCTTCAACTTTCTTTTCTGGGTTTGTGCAGCTACATTGTACTCACGCTGCCATGCAGGTGATGTAGATCTCTTTTGCACTGAATTGAATTAAAAATAAGGCCTTGAAATTGCTAGCGAACCTTAGAGCAACCAGAAATGCCGTTCCAACGAAATGTTCGGTTCATTATAAGCTTACTTTATGACTCTTCAAACCGGTTTGAGTTATCGCAAGACGGCTGAATTATCCTGCAATTTATTTTTCGGTAGCGTCGTTCCAAGCCGGAAAAAGCAAAGCAAAGCTAAAACACCAGGTACCCAGATTCTCCCTAATCATTTAATTTGGTTAGTCAAGTTGCTGGTTTGTCAAGGAAGTCAAAGAAATGTACTATTGTTTTACAACACGCGCTCAAAGTCATTCTTGTTCATTAGACTTATCTATCTGAGGTGCCGTCGCCTCCCCTCGCGTAAAGTCGCCTATTGTTCTAGTTGACAAGTACAGATAGTTGTGATCATTTTAAAGATGTATGGCGATGTTCTTGTACGGTGAAACTGTTTGCAAATATTGACCCGTCAGGCATTCAATAATTAAAAACAGGGAGGGAGATCAAGAAAGCTCAGACAAGAAGTATGTTAGATCACGGATCGAAAATGAACCAGTCCGACAGCCTTCAAAAAATTTATTCTTTTTCCATACATTTTCCGACTATTTTATTGTTATTCTGGTAACACTATTTCTTTGAGATAAGTGTGGAGACAGGAAGAAATTAGATAAAATTCATCGCCGACATTCTACTTTATTGATAATCAGTTTTAATATAGGTAGTGAAAGACATCCTTCATCTTGGCACACTGAAGCTCCATTAGAATTTCAAACACTATTTCTTTGTCTGATTGAATAAGGTTTGGTGTTACGAGCTGCAATGTTGGGTGCGGCACTCCGAGATACATAGTTAAAAGCCTTTTCCTTTCATAACAAGGAACTGCTCATTACTGGTGTTTGAAATTGTAAGACTAATGGAACTTGTGCCAAGATGAAAGATGCCTTTTACTACCTATTTTAAAACTGATTATCGCTAAAGTAGAATGTCAGCGATGAATTTTATCTAATTTCTTCCTGTCTCCACACTTATCTCAAAGAAATGATGTTACCAGAATAGCAATAGAATAGTGAAAAATGTAAATAAAAAGAAAGAGTTTTTGAAGGCTATCGGAATAGTTCATTTCCGATCGTCGATTCGTGATTTAACATACTTACTCATCTCCCTCCCTGTTATTATTACTGAATGCCTGACGGCCCAATATATGCAACAAATGGAGCCTTAAGGTTACATCAGGTGCACCCAACGAGCAAAATCAACCAAAAGCTGTAGAAAGGCATTTTTAAGTACCTTATGAATCTGTTTAAAGTGTTGTTTTCATTAGCTAGCAAAATTTCATATGTTCGGATTCCCTAGCTGAAATTGTAATTGCCCGAAAATATTAGTGAACAAGATTCCTGCCAGCTGAAATGAACATTCCACGAACGTTATAGGGAGCAATTTTCTTTCCGAAAATGCTAGCTGACGTTTTTGACTTCCAGAAACAGCAATTACGACCTTTCCGAACACCTCATGGGCTATGATTTCCCCGTTGCGAATCTTTTAGGCCACGTTTCAGTTACGAAAATCGGAGCGCACTCTTTAATCGACGCCGAAAACCTAAGCCGAACTACCCTTCACCGAACACTACCGAAACTTGCCGTCGGGTGCCCCTGAATCATGTTGCAAGCTAGATGTCAGCTCCTGATATGAAGTTAATTTGGCGGCCACAATCGCCGGAAGGTTCGTCGATTTTATCCACACTACTCCCCCATTTCACCAGCAACATTTGCTTCCTCTCCTTCGTCGCTTATACTTTACTCCTCCAAAGAAAGTGTCTTTCCAGTTATCTGGAAGTTCGAGGCAAACTGGTGGGCTAAAATAGACATCTACAGTTTCTTTCACGCATAGA
This sequence comes from Pachyseris speciosa, assembly GCA_016490735.1. Classification (NCBI taxonomy): domain Eukaryota; kingdom Metazoa; phylum Cnidaria; class Anthozoa; order Scleractinia; family Pachyseridae; genus Pachyseris; species Pachyseris speciosa. The sequence goes on from JAEMWC010000221.1 coordinate 360,245, forward strand.
GGCAGCAGAAGCTCCGGTTGTTTAAGGATTTGCCAATTTCCTGAACAGCAATAATCTCGTCTTTCTAATTTTCGGGGGGAGGGGCTGGGGGAGGGGGAAGCTGTAGACAGGCTACAGAGTTGCTAGACTGTGACTGCATTCGTGTTTCCAGCAGCGAAAACGTCATTTCAAAATTTAACTTCTCGCTTGTAATTCGTTCGCGATCATTCCAATTTGTCCAACTTGGAAAACTGGCGAATTGGCCGGGGACTATATTTTAACGAACGGCATCAAAGTCAGGAAAAAGAAAGAAAATTTGCCGTCATGGGCTTCCGTTCTCCAGAGGACATAAGTTTTGGTCATTTCACGTTGCTGTTTTGCAGAGGACGGCACTGAAATGTACCACAATGTAAAACGCACTTGGAGTGAGAGCGACTGCTTTTACTCATTAAACCTTAACTCATTTTTTACGAGACAGCAAAATTTGCGACACAAACGTCGCAGGCTTTGAAAACTTACAACTTTCCCAAATCTCGGGCTATGGTTAAAATCAACCATTGTTATTGCCAAGGGATCATTTGTTTAGACTGAAGCACTTCGTAAACTGACCAAAAGTCCCAATTTTCATTCAATGTGAGCGTTTATTCTGTTGTAAAACCCCAAAACACCCTCGAACAGCACAACAAATATGCAACTTTGTCTTGAAGTTTTCAATACAAAAATTCCTCTTGAAGCTAAATGTCTACATTTGCAGCAAACCTCGACTCCAATTCTTACAATCTATTCCACATTTTCCTGTTCACTTCTTTTAGCGCGTCGTTGAAAACGCTATCTGATTTCAGTTGCTCTCACTGTCTGTAATTTTCACGTCTGCGACCCAATGGAATTCTGGGTAATTCTTGTGTAACGACGACATGGAAGTCCGCCAATTTCCATTTCAGACATTTTTTACAAGTGTCGAGCCACTTGGTCCTGCTGACAAAATATTGCACTGATTGTATTATTTACAAGTCAAAACTCGCCACAATTTTTTTACATTCATTACCTTTATTGCTAATACTACTTACAGAACAATACCAACACTCCCTACAAAAGGAGACCAGCACTAATTACAATACGGTAATAATTACGGTACATGTGCCATTTACTCGTCACAATTACCATGCCAGGTCCAAGAATCCACTCACAAACCGGCTTAAGACATAACTTCAATCCGTGAATCGCCACGATTCGCTCGAATACTTTCCGCGGCTCACTTCGTGTGAAATTGCTTCTCACCTCTGTGCACGTTTTCTTTCCAAGGATTGCCTCTACCCATCAACCTAGCTTTGTGATGCCAGGCAGGGGACGTCTGAGGTGGAAAATGGATCGAAAACAAACTTATAAATCAAATACGTAACGAATTGTAGCTGCAGTATGGTGGCCGAGGACTGCCACTAAGTTTTGAGGTCCACTTTTGCTTTTTTTAAGCAAATAAATGTGAAACAAAATGTGAAATTAAATTAAAATCAAATACAAATGCAATGCAATATAAAAGAAAATGCAAATAAAGTCGAAGTCAAATGCAATTAAAAGTAAAACAAAAAGCAAAGTACAAATCAAAATCAAACTTGATTCAGATTAAAGTTGAATACATTTTTAAAAGAGGATCTAAATTCGAAGTTAAAGTAAATTGAAATTGAATACACTTGTACACTTGGAAAAGATAATGTAAAACAAAATTAGTGGCAGCGCTCGGCCATGCGAAAATTTACTTTCGTTTGAAAAATTATTTCACATGGCCGAGCGCTGCCACTACCATGATGCTTTGCGCGCTTCAATGCTTCGAGTGCCGGAACAACTACAGAACACAGGGCCAAATTTTGAGTGCTTGTCGGTGGCTCGCCGACTCGACAGTCGCTTCAGAGCTTTTAAGAACGAGGTAGATATAATTCTTCAGCACTCAGGCCACTGCAGAGCCGGCGAGCTATCGAGCCACTCTTTAGTAGATCTACCTCGCTCTTAAAGCTCTGAAGCGACTGTCGAGCCGGCGAGCCACCGACAAGCACTCAAATTTTGTTTTACATTATCTTGCCCAAGTGTATTCAATTTCCATTTACTTTAACTTCGAACTTAGATCCTCTTTTAAAAATGTATTCAACTTTAATCTGAATCAAGTTTGCTTTTGATTTGTACTTTGCTTTTTGTTTTAATGTAATTGCATTTGACTTTATTTGCATTTTCTTTTATAATGCATTGCATTTATATTTGATTTTAATTTTATTTGCATTTTGTTTCACATTTATTTGCTTAAAAAAGCAAAAATGGCCCTCAAACCTTAGTGGCAGTCCTCGGCCACCATACTGCAGTGATAGTTTGTATAGGTAATCACATGATTTCGAGTGCAATTTGGAATAAATAAGCACGAGTAAATTTTTTCAAAGACTCACAATTTGTGGTCCGAATTATAATAACAGGGGGTTTGTATGGCGGGGTTCCACTGCACGTCATCAAATCGTGGTCAAGTTGATCTGTCCTACAAAATTTTGTTTGCCATAACACTGATTATTTTCGTAATACTGTAACAGACGCTTACGTATTTTACTTTGGTCTAATGCAGGTTGTAAATGCTCGTTGACTTAAAGATTGGAAGCTTGATGTTGCTTCGTGCTTAAAGTGCTGCTATGACGAAATTCACATCTTTCAAAATAATAGCATAGAAATGGAGTGATAACAACACATCAGCTACAAAATGGTGCAAGAATTAAATGAAAATCGTACTTCGCAAAGGAGCAGTTTAAACAAATCTTTTTTTTTCAACTGAATCTTTTATTCAGGGATTAATTACAAAACGTCTCTTCGCTTCCAAATTAAAGAGGAAGTTTGGAAAAAAAAGGCAAACAAGAGCTCAATCTGCTCCCTTTTTATCAACAACCTAAAGCAAGCAGTGAACAGCAAGATTCTGACCTTGCTGCATCCTGAGATATTCCACATATCTTTGACTGGGAAAGGCTCCCCCCCAGACAATTTACTATTTTCTTATAAGCTTTAGCCAGGCTTCAATCCTGCAGCAACAGTTGTCCAGGCACCTTCACCTTTAAATGAACATTCCAAAAGTGAAGATTGAAGACTGGTGAGACAAGGCTCATTTGTTTTTAGGCCCCTTGTCCACGAACATTTCTAAGGTAAATTCTACAAATGATTCGCCGACCAGAGAGTGAATTCAAATGAGCCGATCATAGCCACGTGACCAGCTGCCAAGTGACAATACTGGCATAGCGTACCCAGTCCTCGATCAAAATCCTTGGAGAAATAAAAGTTCTGGTCGTGATTGGTGCGTTTCGATCCTCGCTTAGGCTGTTGTTGATTGGAGGATTTCGATCCTTGTCGTTCAGACTAGAAATTGTTCCCTCAGCGGTCCGCTAAAAAAAATCTTACGAAAACCAAGGGACGAACAACCACTAAAGAACCTGAATCCGGAATTAAATCTACTGTGGTTCTGCCATACGTCAAAGGCACATCGGAGGCTCTTCGCCGTTGCCTACAACAACAAGGCATGCGGACTGTTTTCAGATCTGACACAACTCTTAGATCACACCTAGTGCGACCTAAGGACATTGTCGAACCCGTAAAACAAGACGGAGTAGTCTACAAGATTCCCTGCGAATGTGGTAAGGTTTATATTGGAGAGACGGGAAGATCTATGCATGAACGGATTAAGGAACACGGATTTCGAGTTAGGATTTTGAGTTGGATTTCGTGTTGGATTTTCGAGTTAGGATTTCGAGTTGGATTTTCGAGTAAGGATGTAGAGTCGGTTTTTTCGAGATGGTTACTAGTAATCCTGCTGCAACGAATCGGCTAGTTTGTCCGTAAACCGTCCCGAGCCTTCGCTCCCTGAAGAGTTATGTTGATGATTCGCAGCTATATTTTTCTTTTCGAGTTCGAGAGACAGAGGTGGTCAAGGTGCACTTGATCGAAGATCTACAAAGGATTGCCGCCCGGTGCTGTGCACATAGTCTTTTGATTAATCCGGACAAGACAAAACTGCTGCTACTCGGAACTCCTCAGATGCTAGCTCGTGTGCCAGAGGGATTTGCTGTTTCCTTGCTTGGAAAAGAGATATTGCCATCGTCCTCTTCTGCCAAGAGTCTGGGGGTTGTTATGAATTCAAATCTAAGTTTCGATGAACATGTGACTGACTTAGTATCCAAATGTACGGGTAGCTTATGTCAACAGATCAACACTGATAACGTTCATAAATGCTTTAGTATTTAGTAAGTTGTTCTACTGCTCGTCTGTGTGGGCAGGCGCGACAAAGAAAAATATTGAGAGGCTGCAAAAGGTGCAGAATGTTGCTGTGCGGATCGTAACTGGTGCACGAAAATTCGAACATATCACGCCCTATTTGAAAGATCTACACTGGCTTCCGGTTGCAACGCAGCTGGAGATCATAGACATTGTTATGACCTACAGAGGCCTCAACGGTCTCACTTTACGAAACATTTTCACAACAAGATCGGAGATCTACGAAGGAAATACTGCGCATGTCACACCTTCGATCGACCTGAACAAATTTTCCCGCACATATCTTTGTAAAGTTGTGAAGAATTTAATCCAGTTGAGTTTGCCCCGCGTGAAAAGGTTTGCCGAATTTTGAATCTTGAAAAGACTTCAAGACGATGTGCAACACCTCTGACAAAGTACGTTGTGTAAAACCACTGAAAACTTATTGTAAACCCCCGCCAAAAAAATCCTAACACAAAATCCAACTCGAAAATCCAACTCCAAATCCAACTCGAAATCCAACTCGAAATCCTAACTCGGTAAATAGATAACCTCAGTCGTTCCTACGCTTCGTGTATCCACGACTAAAAATTAGAAAGCAAACATACAGTTAATTCGCTCTCTAATTACTTACATGCTGAAGCAAATGAAAATAAATGTGGTTTATTAAACTCGACTAGCTTCCTTTTGCTTCCTTTCTTCAATTTATGATGATTAAATTTTTTTGCTTCAATCTATAATGACTGAATGATAACTATAACGATCATGACAATGGTAATAATAATGAATATGTGAATGATCATCGCAGCTATGAACACTACCTAAGCAGTAGTGAAAATAAAGCCTGAAAACAATTCAGGCTTGTACGGTATTCGAACCCAGTTGATAGAGCACTGTACCGATATCAGAGGTCGTGGGTTCAAACCCCGTACAAGCCAACTGAATTTTTTTCGGCTTTATTTTCACTAGTACTTATGTAGAGTTCATAACTGCGATGATCATTCAAATATATGATTCTCATGTATTCATTCTCACAAGCCATTCTCTCAGTCATCTCCTCAGCCCCCACCTCCCCCCCCCACCTCTCCCCCCCCCACCTCTCCTCCTTTTTTTAATTCCATACCCCACCTCCACCCCTCTTTGTAAGCTATTCCCTCCCTAGTCTATCTCTCTAGATGAGCGTTTTTACACAGTCACGTTTCCAAAATCTAATTTACGAATTTCTTTAGAGAACATGACATGATATTTCTATTTAACGTCGAAACAGGGCATGATTGAAATTAATTCTGTTGATTTTCCATTCGCCGTCATTTTAATTTGGTACAGTCCAAAGTACAGAGATTGTTTTCACATGACGTCACGGCGACCGTGTTGATGTCCCAAAACAAAGAAACGGAAACATGTTGGTCTCCCGAACTAAACCTCTGGGAATTGAACTCTACTTTTATGCAAATACTTTCTTTTGTTTCGGTAAACCAATATGGCCGGTAGTCACGTGAATGATATATAACGATTTTTGATATAACCATATTCCCAATATAACGTTTAACGTTTTTAAACCCGGCCAATGTTACAATAAAATGTATGGAACAAAACCACGAGTTAAGGATGCACGGTATAACGATATCCCCAATATAACGATTACAATCTAGAAGCCAAGCGACTGGAAAGGAATGGCAGACACTTAAACCAACCCAGATATGTAACAAGACGTTTTCTTTTTTACTTTAATGTAACTGTCAACAATTTATTTTTACGCTTGGATCATACTGAATCCCATTTTTAATAGCTTAACTTAACGCGTTTTATCTTCTTTGCCCTTTAACGGCGCTATTAACTTGTTCACTTTCAACGGCTTCTTGTGCTGAAAAGTATAAGTTGCTGGGATTTCCACACCCCGATCGCGATATAAGTCATATAACGTCAATTGTGTTTGTTTTTCTCCAATATTGTTATCGGGATTCGTTCTTAACGATACCCCGATATAACGATGGTGGTAATTTTACTAGTCCCTTGGTCAATCGTTACGGGATTCCACTGTGAAGTACACTCTTAAAGAGGGGAACTGATCATACTGAGAATTTAGCAAACAAGTGTGATTATCACATGATTTGATTTTATCAGTTTATTGAGCTTATCATTACGAAAACCACTTTCACAATCAGTTTGTTTGTTTTTCCTGAGCGACGTCTTCTACTTGTGATACAATAAAGAACAGTTTTGAAACTTGTGGTCATTCGTTTGTGAAAGGCTATCATGAAATGAGGTCATTCGGGATATAATATTTAGCAATCAGTCTCTTTTCATTCAACAGTTTCGTTTACTCCATTGATTGTTCCTCAATTTTTGGACAGCGCTCCTCGTTTCGTCATTGGTCGACAGGAAGTTTCAGCGATGGCACACAAGCTTTGCAGTCGATCTGCGGTCTGCAAAAAATGTTAATAGTGAGGCATCATTCTTTTTGGAGAGTGAATAAAGCCCAAACTCAAAGTTTAGAACAACTTACGTTGAATTGTACATTGTGTTGATTGAACGGTACAACGAGGACACATGGTATAAAAAAAATAGCTTTTGTTTACATGTGAATGGTTGTGTATGTTCAATATGATCTAGAAACCATGACTAAAATATATGTGGAGGGTAAATTAATTACAGGGACTAACAACTAAAACCTTTCAACAATAATGTTTACATTTACTGTACATTAGTATGAGTCTTCAAGTACACAAACTACAACAAATCAAACTAAAGACAGTGGGATTTTGTATGCTACACCAGAGTGGCATTTCAGTCGTTAGGAACTTGATGAAAGAAATTAATAAAATGAACCATAAAATTTCATTGTCAGGAACTTGTGATTCGAGAAATTAATGGCATAAGCTGGCGAGGCAATTCACATAATGTTAATGGACACAAATAATTTGGGGGTGGGCATTGTAATGTGAAGAAACAACCTCTAATTATGTTTATAAAACGAAAGCGTCAGTTTCTTTACGAAACCACATCCGCATTGTCAAAGTTTTCGAAAGACCTGAATGACAAATAGTTTTATCTTAGTCGTGAGTACATTATAAGGACGAGGACGTTTTAATCAATATTTCCCTGGAACTTAAAAACGATGCTAAGTTCAAATATAATGCAGAAAACGAACCCCGAAAAAATCTCATCAAGGCCTATAAAATCCGTCGGCAATGCTCGTTTCCAAATTGGAACTTTATATTTTTTACTATTTGAAGATCTCGGCGATACCCAGGTACAACCGGTTTTGCTTCACTGACGACCGTTATGCTATGAACTTACTACTGAGATTTTTTTCAAGTGTGTGCGGAGGGGTAAAGAGTGAAAATATTTTTCATTGACCATGCTTAAAGTTCATCATCTAGCTAGCTTCTCTGATAGCGACTATACCACCTATCAACATCAGCGCCAAACAGTATGAAAGACGCTTGTCACATGAATCTCATCAGTAGACAGCCCAGCTCCCACGAGTCTTTTGTAAGTCAGTGGAAGAGCATCCGAATTAGTAATCAGAAGATAATAGCGGTTGACTCCTGTTGGGAAAACTCTGAAATTTTTTTCCCGAGAATGTGTGAGTCCGGTAAAGAAAAATAAGTAAATCTTTCAAGATACCTCTAGGCAGCTACTGAAATCGCGTTTGCCTATGCCACCAGTTCCTAGACTGAAAGAATCGCATTGAAGCATAAAGGAAGAGACCAAGATGGCCAGAACAAGAATCACCTTGGAGTTCATCTTCGAGCTATGTGGTCAATTTTAAGACTTCGAAGGCAGCTTAACTTACTAGGACTTAGAGTTCAGTTGAAACGAACTTGTGATTCCACAGAAAAGGTGCTCTCTTTTTATAGGCAAATTTGCTTTTGATTGGCCGGATTTTACTTTCTACAATTGAATACTATAGAGATAAGGAATAAGATCGAAAGCAATAAAATCACTCCGACGTGCAAGCGTAATCAGGCTGTAACGTAATCGCATTTTCTCGCTAATACACAGTTTGAAGTAAATGATTTTATACTCTTGGAGGGTTATCAGAGAAGCGCCATGGTCGACACTTGCCAACCTTAATCGGCTACCAATGATCTGGAAGTTTTTTCTCTGAAACCTATTTCATACGTTTACTGATCTACAACTACGTGATTTGTCTGTGAGAAGCCATAAGCGCTATCTACCAATCAACGCCTCGAGGTAGCAATAACGTCTTAACCACTGATTTTATCGTTTAACGAAAAGCTAACCTTTCGAAAATTGAACAACTCAAATGAAAGTTTATTATCTAAATAATTTTTCGCCAATCTCTGTCGACAGGCCTTCCGCTTACGGAAATTAAAATGATATTTACTTGTCTCGTTTTTTTGACTTTTAGTTTTTAAGTACATTTTAGAGTTTTTGGTGCCTGCGTTATGAAATTCATTTAACAACGGCCAGCTACTTTATGACTTTATCAGAGATTCACCTTTGCTATAGGTATCGCGTAAGAGTTGATTTTATTAACTTTTTTACTGCAAACCTAAACAAGTCATTGATATTAATTATAACGTGTATTCTGTCCGATAAGCTGAGAAGTTTTGATTTACGTGCTAGACCAAGCGGATACTGACTTTCAAATATTTTTCCCCAGGCTTGAAATATCAAACTCAATCCGAACTAAACAATGTTCTTGAAATTAACCAACGCGTTGTAGGGAAGATCAAACTCTTCAAGTGCAATTGTTCTCGATATCTTACACGCTTAAAAAATATAAATAAATACAGTGTGGGCCGTATGAACTCATCCCACTTGATTTCGATACTTTTGTGTTTCACATTCGTTAAAAACTGATAAAAAAAGTTACCATTTACACTTCCTACGACGGGCTAAGACGAAACTAGGAAAAAAATTCCTTCCTTCTCTCAAGAATTGCGCCCTGAGAGATACTGAAACAAACCGTGCGTTCGAAAAATGTCTATTTAAGGCAGTCACACACTGACTTGCTTCCCCGCTGACTTAGGGCTAGCGGAATTGACAAATAATGAGGCTACTAACCAAGGGCAGCCAATGGTTCATTTCGGTTAGATATCTGTTCGGAAGCCAAGGTTTTTGATTTTTTAATTAGGTTTAGTTATGAAGGAGATAGAGGTTGTCTCTAACTTCATGAGGACCATGCATGATTGTAACATTGCAAACAATACCCTTCCAATTGTGGTGATTTTTTAACAGCGCTTGTCAGGCGAATTCGCTAATTTAATTAACATCAATGTGCGTTCGCTCGTCTATTTTGCTCTAACCGCAGCATGCAGATCTAATTCAGAATGAAGATAATGAAATTCTGAGGTATATCCTCCAATCAAAAGAAAACTAAAGGACTGGACTTTTGCGCAGAGTTGTTTCCTGTGCCATGGTACAAGTTGTTTTTGACATTTACGTTGGTGAACAAAATCTTAAAGTACACTAGCCTCCTTCGCAGACGTCTTTGGGCTCGTCACGCGTTCCTTGCCACGAACGTCTGCTGAACTGAACTATCACTTCCGTTCTCGGTGGTTAGCCAATCATTGTCCCTTTTCCATTTTATGGTTAGTAGGACTTCGACCCCGGGATTATTTTCAGAGACGATGCACGTGAATCGGGTGTCGATTTCCATTCTTACGCAGCTAGTTGATGGTTTCTTCAAAACAAAGGCTAACCGCCGATGAACGGAAGTGGCAGTTCAGTTCGGCAGACGTTCGTGGGCAAGGAACGCGTGACGAGCCCAAAGACGTCTGCGAAGGAGGCTAAAAGTACACCCATTTAACTGAAATTTAAGGGAGCAGTACTTTCATCTAGTACAGCTTCGCGGGAGCAAAGTAACAAGAACATTTGGCATAATACTTGATAATCTTCCATTCAATTTCCAATGTGTTCCCTGATTATTTTGTGGCTGCGGTAACCGGTATTTAAATGCATAATAAAGCAATCAGGCGATTGATTACTCGGATTATTAAGTCTGAAAGTCGCTGAAATGTTTAGAGAACGGTCACTTGTTATTCTCTGTACGTCCAAGCTTGATCGGTAGGCTTTGGGTAATGCTAGCAGACTTAAAGCGACCGTACCGCCCAAACAAATAGGTATTGGTTTTCTTGCAATAGCGAAAACTTGAAAGACATATCGTGAAAGAAAATCAACTTATTTAACGACTATGAACCAGTAACTTGAATTACATGGTTTGCTTCATGTCACGTAGAATCGAATCATAAGGGTCAAAACACTCGGGATTGAATCCGAATTTGCTTGGATTTAAGGAACGGTATTCGTCCAAGGTCGGCCATTTTTGCCAACGATATATTTCTTAAACAAAACGCGGAGATGAAAAACAACAACGCAAAAATAAAAATAAAATAAAATAAATGGTAAAGGAAATCTTTCAACATTTTATTACCATGATTATTACTATTTGTTTAGCCTTCTCGTAAAGAAAACTCTAGACTGGTTGGCACCAATCGAGAACAAAAAGCTAGTGAATTATTGAAAGAAAGCTCTGTTTCTTTTCGCCCTGCTGCGCATGCATTTAAAATAAAGAGTATCAGAATATTCCGGCATGAAAAGTATTTATTACTTTATATTTTATCTGTGTCGGGTAGTCTGAAGAACATGTTATACAGGTTTTCACCCGTTGATGAAAACATACAAGCATTCGTTAATTTCACTATTACGATAACAACAGTCGCCAAATACAAAATTATACATTATTAATTCTAAACAACGCCTTTTTAATTAATAAAATAACTTCCTCCATGAATATATCTAAGATCTGTGCTGCCCTGGCCTTTGCCGCGGGATGTGATGACAACACTCCACTAATGTCGTATTTCACAACATGCACGCTGGATTCGCCAAGGTCACCTTCTTTAGTTACACCGATTACAGTCGGTAAAAAATTTCAAAGAACGTTCTCCAGAAAAATATTGAGGCGCTGGCGAGGGGAGTGTTGGATAAGAGGAATCTTATTTGTGGAGATTATCAATGCAAAACTCCCTCGTCTCCGTGTAAGCGTTTTATATAATTCTGTTGAAGCTAAATCCTATTCAAAATGGGAAATGTTATTTCGTAATAATTTTTAAAGGCTACTGATGTGAGGTACTTTATTTTTGGACCTTCGATGAGCGAGAGTTTGTTTGATCATGATAAATGAAGCGGACACGTCCCTGGATTTTAGAACTGTTGTTCAGGTCACAATAAACTTTCTTTTTTGTGTGTTTTGATATTCCACCATGAATAGATCGGTTATTTGAGTGTGGCTTCTTAGAATGCTGTTAAGATAAATATATTCTATGGTCCGGAAACAATATTCACAACATTCAAATGAAGAATGATCCTCGCAGTTGTGATATTATATAGGAGATGGTTGTTGAATTCATATGCTCATCAAGCTTATTTGAAGGACAGAAATAAGTTTTACCAAGCATTTTACCTTTCTCAATTGCGCCTTTTTTATGGCAAATGTCCAGAATTCCGATCCAAGTATGAGCGGTATTTTGCTTGCGCCCAATTTGGTTAAGATTCGTCAAGTGACGGAAATATTACGCGGTGAAAACCAGAGAATTTACTCGAGGATAAAATATTATACTTTCAAATTCCTAAGTTTTTTTTTTCCAAGCTTTCAAAATTCACATTTCGTTATTAGCGGAATAAAATTAGTTGCAATACATATTTTTATTTTTAAAACCAGTAACTTACTTAGCTCGAAAGTACGTTCAAAAAACTATATAAGAAAATACTAGCAAGCACCGCGTAGCTGAACGGATCGGTTGCATTTAGTTTCCAAAGTTAACGTTTCATTGGGTTCGTAAGACATCGAGATTTCGCTCACTTTTATATACTAGTGCTGCATTATGTTTAACTATCACAAGGTTAAGTAAAAGAGTCGTACTAAATTAAGCAAAAACCAGAATTCACATTCGAAAAAAAAAAGGACCGGTTATGTAACCATGCATATCGCTGAGCGAGTTTTTAATCTGTTAACGAGTTTTTGTTGTGCTGCGGATGTGGTTGGCGCAAAGATAAAAAATATTAACTTTTTTTCGAAGAAATTAAGGCGCTTTAAAGGATGGTTCTCTTGCAAATTCTAGTTCAATATTTCCAAATATATAGACGAGTGCTTCGGGCTAAAAAGAAACAAAGGATTAAAAGTAATTGCGCTACAAATCACGCATTTAAAGGCGGGTTCTATTACTCATCTTTTACCATTATCGTTTCCATTAGCGACCATACACCCCAACAGGAGATGCACACTCGTTAGATTCCCAAGAGGCGCACGAAAGTGTAAGTTGATACTTTAGGAGTGCGTTTGGCCAGAAGCTAATGGTACGAGTATAGATGCTGATTAAGAAAAACAGCTCACAATAAAAAGCTGGTTGAAAGAAACATCAACGCGAATTTTAAACTTACTTAGATGCGATTTCAAGTGTTTCTTTAATCAATATTTGCACTTCCTCTGTGCTTTTAGATTTTGATCTTAGATATTTGACGACATGAAACACTACGTTTTATAGTAGTACAGATAAAGATTCCATCAAATAGTGGACATGAAGTGCCTGTAGTTCATCGTGTATTGTGGTGGTCACCCTTGCTGCTCTGAACAGATTATGAGGGTATTTAGATTACTAGAGTTATTGGCAGTCATGTCAAATCAGAATATGGATCTTTTTCATTTCATTTTCGCCCGTGTAAATAAGTCTAACTTTGAGAACGCAAAAGCTTTCCTAAACAACTTTTCTGATATGAAATGTATGATTGCATTTTGTAAAGTAGTTTTTTTAAAGTTAAGAATCAACCAGTCGCTGCCAAATTTTGGGGCTTTTGCACAGAAAACATTAATTTCAATGTGAATAGGAGTAGTTATAGATTGAAGTTTTCGAAATATTTACCAACCAACTAATGTAAAGTTCTTCACTGAGTTACGAAATCATAACTGATTTACTTAAAAAGAGCAATGATTTCTTTATTTGAGCTTCCTGTATTATCGGTCTTACTTTTACGGACCAAAAAGCAACAGAATCTCACACTGTTTTCCCCTCTCCACAAAAACCAACATTTCCAAATTCCAATTTCATCTGCTTGTAAAGCGTATTTGGTCATATACACATGGAAAATGCACTATATAAGCTCTAAATTATTATTATTATTATTATTATTATTATTATTATTAATATGAATCAACTGTACATGTACTTTAAAAATATTACACAGAGAGCCAAAAAATAAAGATTAATATTTAGAAAAAAGTCACCAGCTGAAACTATTGCTTGCTTTTAAATCGTTTCAACGCACATTTATTTATTTCCCCAAACGAATTAATAACTTGAATGTGGTCGACTGGAAAAACAAAGAGCTCACAAAGTAAAAGAACTGATTCTATTTAGAAATAATATATGAAAAACCATCACTTGCTTTTATATTTTAATAGCACATTATTTCCTTAAAAGACTTACTTTAGTGTGGTCCAACAGAAAAAGAAATTACATTTGACAGCCGCTAAACTCCGCTATGAAAAGAAGCAGAATTCGCTGTGGACTAAAACTGAAAAGTAAACAGATTTTTGCATTTTTATCTTCATCACGTAAAAGACATTTGAGAAATGTATCTGCTTGCATGTTTTCAGCTCGGTAGCTTGCTTTGTTTTGAAAATTGAACAGTTTGAATTTTAAGAGTTTTTCACAGTGCATGACATAGAGATGTCTGCTCTCAAGCATGTCACTTACATGGAAACATTCACCGTGTGCTTTTGAGGTTTGAAAAGCCAACAAGGTAAGAGAAGCGTCTATGTGAATGTTTGAAAGCTCAACAGAGATGAAAAAGCCTTTGAGATAGCTAAAGTAAGAAACAAATGTTTTAACTCAGAGGGACGCCAGTATGGCGTTTCCATACAAAACACTATAAATTTGAGTGGTACATTTTGCAGAATAACTCGAGTACGGGATATTGCATGGCCCTGAGACTTTGGTATGTTGTTTATTTATTACTCTTCTATAATATCACATTTCTTGACTTTATGTATTGAATGGTTGATGATTTTGTATTTTTAGTTGCGTGACTGAAAACGCTCTATACATAATCTACAAAACAAGCTGTGTTTAAATGTGATAAAGCGAAAATTATACGTATTTATTTGGCTATAAGCCGAGCGGTTTTTACACAAATTCACGCTAATTTTTGGTAAAATCTGAGCGATAGAAGGGGGTTTGGCTTATAGCCGAGATTTTTTCTAAAACAAAACTTTTTCGACTTATTAGAACAATGATAAATGGGCATGTATTCGCGTATAAGCCGAGCGAAAATAAAAAAAATAAACTCAGGGTACAGTACGTTTGTCATAAACTTATTTATTTCCTGGTGGCTCCTAAAGGAGCCGTTTCTTTGTAGTTGAAGTGATCTGTTCCTACTGCTCGTCGTCTTCACTGTCTTTGTCAAATTCATCATCCATTTTCTCGTCCTCTGCATCAGCGAATTCTGGCATTTCTTCTGCCTAGATGGCGTCATCTTCCGTGCCGTCGAGTGCGTTGGAGATACCGCAAACCTTAAATGATCGCCTCACCATCTCCTCTGGAATGTCGCGCCATGCCTGCTTAACCCAACGAAGTATAAGATTTCTTGAAGGAGCTTTCTTCTTGCCAGCAGGAGTAAACTCGAAAGGGTCTGTTATCATCCACGACAGGTACTCTGATATTGTCCTTAAACGGCTTGTTGAGGCACTTGTCTAATGGCTGTAGAACTGGATTCAGGTCGCCTGGAATGACTGCTACGTCGACCCTTCGTCGCTGCAGATCTGCTTTCACTGACTCCGTCAGATGGGCACGGAATGAATCCCAAACCAACAGCGACCGCTTACTTGTAGAACTTCTCGGCAGACACGTACGAATCCACGCTTTTACATCTACAAACAAGAAAAGGATAAATATCGATTAGAACGAGAAAAAGAGTAAGTTAAGCACGTGCGCCGAGATTCAACTCATAAATAATGACCCATAATTTGTTTCGCTCAAACTGTTTGTTTGTTTTCATGCATGATGATGAAGCCGGCTGAGCTTACAAATTGGAAGTATGTGGTCTCGGCTTATAGCCAAATAAATACGGGTAATTCATATTCCTTGGTCATTCCTACATTCCGTGGACCTTAGTTTATTCTTGAAAGAAAAATTGATATTTTTCGTTTTTGAATCATCCGGTATCACATAGATTGTGATCAGTAATGGGGATCGGGACAGCTCAATTCTTAGAACTTTTCAGAGGGTATAGTTCTTGACGACAGCAACAACACCTCTATTCGCCTTGTACTTAATTACATACATATATAAATAGAGAAAAGATAATATTTGTTTGTACTTAATAAAGCCTGGAGCTGAAATAATAATCTTGTACTTATAGTAATCTTAAGGCGGCTCAAAATGGTTTCGTTATTTTTAAACACCAATTCTTTGATAGATCGATACTCCCACGATTTTTCGTTAGTTTTCTTGAACATGGTATGAAAACATTTCCGAAGTATTTCTCAACAAGTTGTGATCATTTTTTTGACGTAAGATACCACAGCAACAGCACAGCCACTTAGAAACACCCTTAATGTTGGCTTATGTGCCTGTAACTCAAAAAGGAGTCGGTGACACGCGATTTTTAACAATAATAATAATTAATATTTCTATAGCGCAAATTGACATGTAGATATGATCAAATGCGCTTTACAAACTATGTGATCCGAAACAAATTAGTAGACTCGTTTATTAAAAACATCATCTTAGAGTCGTAGGACTGAATTACGTACAATATAAAAATTACAATAAAGAAAAAAAATGGTTAATTACAATTGTGTTTAAAAGTTATTTACACCGCGTGGCTAATAATAAAACGATCGGTGCGACAAACTGGAGTATTAAAACGCCTCTTATTTCTCAGACGCCGAGCCTGGGAACTGGCCATAGGAGGTAGCAGATTAGCCAGCTTGTGGTGTTCATCAGTTACTTACAGTGTCTTTAAATTTAACAAATAGATTCCATGTTGCCGTGCGTCTGTTCAGTAATAGATCACAGATGACGTCGAAATGTGGTAAAAACAAAGAAGTGGCACACGAGCCGCAGGCGAGTGTGTCACTGATGTTTTTACGTAGAATCCACGTGATCGTTCCATTTCAAGTCATTACTGATCGTAACCCCTAGGACTTTAGCAGAAGATACCCTCTCAATCTGCACGCCGTCTACCTTAATCGGGCGATGGTGGGGTTTTCTTAAAGCAAACAACTAACTCTTTGCACTTGGTCGGGTTTAATTGGAAGAAATTATTGTGAGACCAGGTGGAGATGTGATTGACAGCTTCCTGTAAAGAGCTTTCCCCAGAAGTTGGCACTGCCTCCGAAACAGTTGTGTCGCCTGCGAAATTCCACATGGAGAACGACTCTCCCGGTAACTTTAGGTCTTTAATCATTACCAAAAACAGCCAGGGGCCTAAACGCGTGCCTTGTGGAAGTCCGGCAATAAGAATATCCCAACTGGAAGGAGGCAAATCAGTTGGCTATTTACAAGGATAGCCGAGGAGTTGAACCAGGGACTTCCCAGAACAACACCAGCTAGCGGCCAGAGCGGGATTTGAACCCGGTCCAACCGCATTGAAATCCAGCGCCCTAACCACCCAGTTACTAACCACTCAGTTATTTTTAAAAAAATCTGTACATTGGGTTCAGAGCCACCTTAATTATTCGATAATTTAAAGTGGCTCTGAACCCAAGAATTGGTGTTAAAAATGACGAAACCATTTTGAGCCACAATTAAGGACTAATATGCATACAAGACCGATTCAGAACCACTCAGACACACATTGCTTTAATTCAGCCATTTTAAAAAGTAAACGTGATAAATTTAGGACAAAATGAAAATAAAAGCATCTTGCGAAACTTGGTCAGCTAGGTACTGGATGCTATTTAACAGAATAGCAGTCCCTATTTCAGTATTCGAAATTAAACCCATTCCGTGTTAAATTGGTAGATCGATTAATAAGATTTTTCAACACAAATATCATATTATTATTAAGGTATCATCATTTATTTTATTTGTATTTTTATAATATAATACAATAAAGTAAAATAACAAATTGCAGCTAAATTTCTCTAACCTAGAGAGAAATATTCTTTACATTTCTGACGTCACCTAAATACCAGAAGAGGGGTAGGAGATGAGCAGCCACTCTCTAGAAAACGCTTCTACAATTTGGCCGGCATTCGAAATAGTGTGCATCGCATAACGACGCTCTACCAGAAGTGCGCACGTCGCGTGGCTGCTATAATCATTACAGATTCTGGGGATGCGAGGGACAACCTTCTCCTCGCCGACAGGACTCGAAGCCCAGGAGCGCAGTATATCTAGGAAAGGGAAGGCTTCTATCCCAAACACTTGCAAGCCTTGAAAAGAAGTCATCTAAGGGAAGAAAAAACCCTGAAAGGCAAACCAGCCGGTCCTACGGGTTCGGGGGTTGGGTCGTAATATTACGGCAACCGGAAGCATTTGGACACAGGTAACAGGCTTGCAGATCCAACTACCAATGACAGCACGCGCAGACAGCCAGGGCGGCGCGACTGGGGTTCAGCGAGAGGAGCAACCAAAGATAGAGAAGCCTGGAGGCAGAATACTACTGCTCTATTATGTGCCTACTGGCATGACGAGTTTGATGATGATGATAATGATGATAATGATGATGATGAATGTTCTGGCACCAGTTGCTCAAACAGTGGATAGCTTGATCCAGTGGATAAGCCGCTAATCATTAACAAAACTTTGTAGGAGCTGATATATGTTTATCCGCTGGATAATAAAGTTATCTGTTCTTCAAATAACTGAGGCCCTTCTCTTTCCTGGTCGGGGTAGAGGGCAGAGTACCCCTATTTTAACTTTCACGATCAGGGGAGAGGGGGTGTGCCCTCCCATCCCTTTCCTCTCTCTTTTCTTCACCCACTAGTACGCCAGTGGACATGTCCCCCTCAACCCCTGGGAGTACCCCAGTGGACTTCCTCTTTCATCTCGTCGGTGTACTCCAGTAGACGTTTCTTCACCCCTAACCCCCTGGGAGTACTCCAGCGGACTTTTCCCCTTCACCTCCTAGGAGTATCCCAGTGGACTTGTCCCCGTCACCATCTTGGAGTACCTCAGTAAACTTGTTTCCCCCACCCCATGTCAGTACCTCATTGGAATTGTCCCTCTCATTCCCTGGGAGTTTTGGATAATTAAATCAACACATAACTTACCCTGGGGAGGAAAAAAAGGGAAATGTAATGTTTGGAAACCAACAAGCTTATTCGCCCTTTCGTTGGTTTCGTTGTGACCAACCTACAAAACAGAACAAACTTTTTGTATTTCAAGAATATATTTTTTCTAGTTAAGGTTGAGGTTTGCTTTCAATCACGGTCAAGACATTTTATTGGGTTGGTTCTATGATAAGCTCCAGGAATTACTGTTATTCACTATGTTCGAGAGAAAAACTGACAGCGGAGGTCTTTGGAAAATACAAACGTTCGAGGTATTATTTTTCAAATAAATACCATCAAGGGGAACAATATCTGGCTAATTAGTAGCTTCTTATATGCAATGCCTTTAATGGAAAGTGTGAGATTTTCACACGACAAGCAGAAGCTATTGTGTAACACCCCAGCGACGAGAGGCTACTATAAATATTCTCGCTTTCTAATCAAAAATTTGCGCAACAGCACAGTGGGTTGTTGCATTGTATTATTTGTCGCATTTTCCCTCAAAACTATGGCAACTATTGCGGAACATTCAATGGAAATTTTCCAGCTAAAACGTCTCGTGGAAGCAAAATGGCGCGCCAATCTGAATACAGGGAGTAATCGAGAGCTGAGCTTCATAGCCCCTAGTTCTGTCCTTGACATTAATCCAAGAATTTCACAAATGAAGGGCTGAAAAAAATGACCACACCAGGAGCCCATCAATTGGAACATACAACATCCATACTAAACCTATGTCAGGGCATAGGAGAAAAAGGCAACGGGGACGGCAATGGCAACGAGAGCTTCAAAAAACAAAAGGTTAAAAAAGGCTTTGCACGTGCAGATACTTGTTATGTCATCGGGGCTCTTGTGGGAGTCTAATTCAATCTAAAAATATGATTGCTCTGTGAAAACGCCGTGACAGGAATATAGGGAGTTGTTGTACGCTCCTAGTAATGTCTCTTGCGCACACAAATGGCGTTTTCCAGCAAAGATGCATTTTCCAAAGAAAAGAGAACGAAATATAGCTGAGTAGTTTATTTTATGCTCTACCAAAAGAAAGTGTGTCGCGACACAAGTAAATTTTAAGCCTCTTAACTCAGCCGGCCGTTTCCAATGAAAACAAATTATGCAGCTGGTGGACTGTCGGAGTGCAGCCAAGAGAAGCGTAAGGCTCAAATTAGATTTCTCTTTCATATTTCTTTTAAAAACCTGCCGTATTCACCTAACTAAGCTAGGATAAATTTAATCGACGAAGATGGGTTAGACTAGTCTTACAAATATAAGGAACTAGATACGTTAAAATTATTCTAAAATTCAGTTAACTGTTTCGCCAAAAGGATTTTGAGAAAATCTTTGTTTAAACCAGTTGACTATAAATCAGGAAATAAAGAAATATGTTTCCTGAGACATCTTGTCGTAGTACTTAAAATATGGGTAACTTTTGCCAAGGTGTAATCAGTAAGGTAGGCTGAACGAAACCTTAACTATTAAAGGACAGACATTAAATTAATTTTTGGGCTGATTGATTAATTGCTGCAGAGGGTTGTTTGAGCTTGGATAAGTTGGAGTTTCAATAACTTGCAGTACAAGGACATTGTCCTTTCATCTTCGCATTCATTCAGTGCACAAGATGGTTTTACCCCAGGTCAAATCAGTTTCGGGCTGTTCGCCTGTACGTTCCGTTATGTTCCATGTTCCTGATTTTAAAGACGCTCTTGTTGCTCACATTCCACATTCTTTTCTGGATTTTAGCCAATCAAAGTTACGATTCTATTTTTCAGAATTGCCACGTACCAAAGTCCCTATTCGGTATTCTTCTAATCACAGCCCACGTTTTATCTTTGGACTGTAATCGGATATCAAGATGGCGGCTTTTGATGAGGCTTTTCATATTTTGTCATCAACACTCTAAATTCCCGAGCTACAGATGACCTGAAGCTGGCTATGCGAAAAATTCTATATTGAAAAGGAAGATGTCGCTGCCGACAGATTCCGACAAATCGTTAATTTATCGATCTGTCTCCTACTTTGCTTTGATCAGAGCGAAGGACAATATCTTTGAAGTTTTTTAAAATTTATTTTTTATTTTTTAACGTTAACAACATTTTTTACTAAAAAATCAATGAATTGCATGAGCAAAATGACAGCAATTTGACTCAATGACATATTACACTATTATATTAGGGATAAATAGCTTTCGTTCATCAAGCAAGTCTGAAACACCTTAAAGCGTCACTACGATCAAGTCGCACTTTTTGAATTTAATAATAATAATAATAATAATAATAATAATAAATCATTGCGTATAGCTTATTATATGCAATTCTACTCATCCTTATTACTGAAAATGAAGTTCCAGCCCAGTAAAGTGTAAATATCGAATTTAGAAAAGTAGTGTTTTCCAGTCCGCCATGGCTAAAATCATGTTCCAGAGAGCCTGCGATGAATGCTGTGACTCTCACAGCGGTCATTTTGTCGTGATACCATTTTCTCAACTTCGCAGCAAAGAGGATTTGTGCCACAATATTACTATAAATAAGGGGACCCTCTTGATAGGCTCCTGTATAAATTTATAGTACATAAGTAATCCCTAGTTTACAACCTAGCGATGAATATTGGAGCTTCAAAGCTTACGAAGCCACTCAGAAAGCGTCAGTGGATTATCAGAACACGAAGAAGCGACGAACTCAGCTGAGTCAGCTCTCGCAACGACTATGTTAAGGAAGAAGCTGCACAGATTTGCTGTTGTACGGGAGAAAACTCCTCCTTGTATAAGCGGTTAGAAGGGTGTTGATATTTGCCGGAAAAGATGGAAACAGACTGTAAACGATCGTGAGACAAACCATATTTTCCGTTTCTGTTTTATGTTCAGCTGGATCGGTGCGTTGATCATCACTGTTTTGCTATGAGTTCTCGGATTCTTCAATACAAAGCAAGCTAGAAATAGGTTCCAGGCCTAACTTCAGTTTTGTTGTAAGGCTTCACAGCCTGGTACCTGTACGTTTATTTGCGAGTGGAGTTAAGTAATAAATTAGATGACACTTTTATAATTACTTTGTTTTATTTTCCAACGGATTGAAAAATAGTTTTAGTGAAAAGTGAAATCAGGTTAAATTTAGAGTAATGTGTTTCTCACAAGTGCAGAAGGATCTGGGGCGGTTTTTACCACCTTGCATGCTTATTGTTTTCATATCATTAACTTCTCATAATTTCGCTTAGTTTTTATGTTTTATCGCTCAGTTCTCGCTTCATTTTTGTATGTGAATTTGAAATATTTGCATGGTTTATAATAGTTGATTGCAGGACGAAGCGATAGTACGTAAATATAAAATAAGTAATGGTAATAGGACTGAGTGGAGTCCAATTCGGTCAGTAATCATACGAGTGATAACAAAATCGGACGACCGCGCAGCGGGAGTCCGATTTATTTATCACGAGTATGATTACAGACCGAATTGGACGACACGAAGTCTTATTACCAATTAATCATAAAAATTTCAATTTCCGAGAAAAGAAGAAGAGCCAAGTAATAAAAGGGAAGGAAATTTTGCATTAAAAGACTGACAAAGGAAGCGTAAATTGTTTAATGTCGCTCTGAAATTGACTACGATCAAAATGTATGGTGATTGTAACCAAGGTTGTGATTGGTTGATTTAAACTACAACTTTGAATGTGATTGGCTTATTGAACTGTCCGATAACAAACTGTCCAATAACAAAGTGTCCAATAACAAACTGTCCGATAACAACTTGGCACGTGAATTAGTGGAAAATAGGAGTTTTTTTTAAACCAATCACAATCGAGGAAATTGTAATTTTTATGATTAACCTGTTTATTATTTATGCCGCGCGCAGCGTACATTACCGAGATGGCATGGTTCTTTGGTACTTCTGACTTTTGTGGTTTTGTAACTGATTCTTTGGTTTACGTGGAAAATATATCTTACAGCTGTAAACATTCTCGGCCAGTGTGAGCGAGCCATTGTTATTTCTCTTTTGTTGTACATTTTTAATCGAAACAGATTAAGTCCCTTTACATGTACAACATAGAGGAACATGGAGGGCAAAATTACTGAATTCTTTTTGAAAGAAACTGAGGGGATTTTTTTTATTAATTTTCCTTCAATTCTAACGAAGGGGAGCAGGGATGATTTAGTGGTGAGAGCACTCGCCTCCCACCAATGTGCCCCGGGTTCAATTACCGGACTCGTCCTCAAAAACCAACATTTTCATTTTCATTCCTGTCCGGAATTTGGAGGGCCACAGGTTTGTCAGTCAACGACTGTTATGTGTCACCACCCTCGTTAAAACAAAGTCGATCTTTTTTATTATGATCAATCGCTTAATTTGTTTGGCTTAATTTTTGAGTACAACAACTTCTTCGCCTCCTCTGAAATTTTTTCTTAAACAGGTTTTATTCGTTTCAAAGTGCATGTAGATGTAGATGTAGATCATGTAGCTGCATAGGAAGTTCAACTAGGAGAAATTTCGTCTCTTTAAACCAAGAGAAAAGGATTGTTCGTTTCAAAGGCTAAAAACTTGGGTCGCGGTTTGTGTTGAGGTAAAATGATTCATAGCAACCAAGCGCTTTTACTTCACCACAGTTTGCGAATCTGAAGAAAAGGGAAGGTAAGGCACCTTGTTTGATCTGTCAGCACTAAGGTAGATTGAAGGAACATGTAAAACAGCTCTCCTCGAAATGCGCAGGGCACAAAATGAGGGTGAATTTAAGATTTTCATTATTTACAGATTTAGCCAATTTTCACGAGGGAACGTCTATAAATGGCCATTGCAATGGAAGGAAAAAGCAGTGGCTCAGTGATCGATCACTTATGCCCAGATGGCCAGTAAGCAATTAATTTTATGCATTTTCAAGGCGGTTTGTCTCCGTTCTATTTTGGGGTTCGAAATGAAAAGAAATAACCTTGAGGATACTGGACAGCCCAAGCAGAGGACAACAAGGATATCAAAAAAGATAAAGTGACCTTTTCTTTGTCGTCGCAAGTTTGATTCAACAATATATCCTATGCATTCATGAGCTGTTTGCGGGAGCCTTCGATTATTTAAGATGAAAATACTTTTCATGACGCCCTAGTAAATGATAACGCCGTTTCACGGCCGGAAAGAATCACAAAAAAAATAAATAAAAAAAAAAAAGAGTTGAAACGTACGTCAATAACCTGCAACCTTTAAATTTTATCCTAACTTTAATGTTATCTCCGTGGAAACACATGGTCTGAGGGGATTATTGAAAAGGCCAATAACGTAAAGAAATGCACCTCGCAAAATCGGGATTTCAGAGACACGACATCGGCCGAGAAAATGAGGAATAAAGAGTAAACAGATCGGTTAATCACGCAAATCTTAAGCAACGAAAAATGAACACTGCATGGTCGTGGTTTCAGAGGAGAAAAGCACGCCTTGCTTGTCATTACTAATCGTACCTCCTTCATATTTCCGTGGTATGCCATCTTTAAAGTGACGGTTGATATCCAAGAATAAGCTAATAGGTTTATCGAAAAAAAAAAATGCTATCACAAGTTTTAATCGGTCCATTAGGTCAATATTTCCAAATAATAAGGTAATAGACCTCTGATTATTTCCTTTCTACTTGGACAATCTTCATGATCTAATGGCTTTCTGCAGTTGTCGCAAAAGAACTTCCCGTTCCCAACTTGTAATATAGGGCATACATGAAAACAGTGGGGGCGTGTTAATTAATGCAGTGAAGCAGAAATCGTGCATGTGCCTTGCTTCGTGGTTCAACCGCCAAGGCGAAAATTTTTTGTGAGTTCAAACTCTATTCAGTTACAGTAATAACATTTCAGGCCAGTTTCCTGTTCCCAGAATTTCTGTACACCTTTTGTCAGTAAACCATTGGATAACGATATCAACACAGGAAAAACCATATGAGTTCAATCATGTTGAAATCGGGTGCAAATGATAGATATTACAAAAAAAAATATTTTTACAATGTTGCGTTAGAAACGCCCATTAAAAATTATTTCGTGTACTATCAGTGTCTGGTAAGAGCTATAAAACTGAGTTATACAAATCTGATGAAATATTGCATTTTGTCGTTGTGACAGGGATAAATTAACCACTTACTGTAGTGCTGGTGTGTCATAAGAGAACACTGGTAATGGCTTCTTCATTGTCTTTACCCATTAAATCGTTCAAAAATATACGAGACCAGTATCCTGACACTTGAATTCACAGGGTATTAAAAGCGCGCTTAATTCTCGCTTCTCGATCAAGGAATTCTTCGCATACACTGTCCAGGAAAGAAGTTAAAAATGAACGCGAAAGCGACATTCGTTTTGGCCCTGGTAGCGATCACGTTGTTCACCTTCTTTACACAAAACGAAGCCTTTACTCCAGAACTCAAGAAAACACTAAGAAACAGAATAAGAGAAGGGTCGGATCCTTCAAACTGCGATCAGGTAGTATGCGATGATTCAAATTATCTTTGTTTATTTTTCCTTGGGTTTACTTGGGTCATCGGAAAAATTTGACTATTTATCAAAGTTTGAAAAAGTTTCAGAGTTTGCAAACTGTTTGTTAAGTCGTTTGTACCATATCTGCATCGTGGCGCCGCAGGAAATTGGTAACTGTGGAATATATATAAAAATAATTGGAAATTGGTAACTGGAATATATAAAAATTATGTGCCATTGTGAGAGGATTGGTTTTGAATGAATTTAGTCGGGGCTTAGGTATAGAAATCTAGGCATTTTCCTGGACGGCTGATAATGAGTATGAATTAAGTAATCCAATAGGCCGGATTTTGGGTCTAGGATGGGGATTTTTATGTCTAGTCTAGAGTAGGATTTTACAGAGCAAATAATCATGGCTGGGGTCAGATGTTTCAAAGCAGCTGGTTTCGGCATTAGTTGGCGTTGCTTCAAAATCGCTTCTTTATTTAGAGGAGTATAAATCGCTTCAAGTAAACAGTTACGAAAACCTGATAACAAAATGAAACGCGGTGGGCTAACAACTTATCAGAAGATGGAGGGTGTATCTTTTGATGGAACAGCACCCAAAGCAGAAGAAGTATTTGTCCTGTTTACTTCATTAGTTGCTTCGTGGTGGGTATCCTGCGATCGATTAGCTTCGGTCACCTTTAAAAGGGAGGTCTTTATACCTACTATCTGCTTCAAACTGAGTTCCATCCAGTGACTAAAACCATATCTATCCATCGTTGATGGTCCAGACATGAAATAATTGGAAGCATAAACACCACAAAGCACAAACACCATCAAAGCTCAGTGTCTTTCATTCAGTAAACGGTACAAGGTTATGATGCGTATTAAAGAAAGTGTCCAAAGTTCTCGCGTGGTAGATTAAGCCCAGCTTCTCTCTAGAGCCTATCTCTCGTAGTGAACCTTTTGAAATAACATTAATCATTGGTGCTTTTTTTTTCGTTTGATTTACAGCAGCAACAGCTGATCAAGTCCTTTTGTGACACACTCCGGCCCTGTCCAGGAAAACCCAAGCGGGACAGAGTCAGCAAATAATGCAGTTGGCTGTGTGAAAAGGAAGACGACTCAGCTAGAAAATGGCACCACACCGCTTATTAAAGAAATAAGTGTAAAATTAAACCAAAATCTATGGCAAAAGGATAAGAAAGACAACAGATGAATGTTTATATCGCAGGTGAATGATCAAAGATGAATAAATATTGCATAACTATATTTAATCGCTTAAGTTGTGACCTAATCAGTGCTTACTTGTCTCGAATGAGTTCGGAGGAAAGTCAATTTTAAAAACACCTTCACAACTTATCAGTTGCGCTCCAATAGTTGCGCTCCAAAATGGAAACGTTTCTCGCTGAAGTTATAAAAAGAGGTTTTCACATCCATAATTTCTAACTAAACATGGCACCACTTTCGAGCAGTCCGTAGGTCCCTTAGTAGGGCGGGGGAGGCATCCTACTCAAGCAGTTTAAGGCCTGGGTTTAGAAATATGTTCATAAATATGGTTGATCGCCAATATCTTCTTCCAGATTGCCTAGAACTGGATGAAACTTTCCCTGAAGATAAATCTTGTTGTCCTTGTTTGCCTTAACGTATAAATTTGATCACGTGATCAGTCACGTGATCAAAATTTGAAAAAGTCTTAAATCGGCGATGCGGTGGCGGATTTTAAGTTAACAGATAAATAAATCAGCGTTTTTAATATAAATCCAACATATCTAACTTTCTACGCTTGGAGTGATTGCTCACGAGTTTTAGTTTTTAAATTATCAACAGCTAAAGGTTGAATTCTGGGAAGAAAAATGACCTTTGCCCTCACAACTTTTTTGTTGAGAACGATGGACGGTCGCTCCAAACGTGAGACGCTGGAAATAATTAATACGCATAAGAAAAGCGTTTTTATTCGATATTATATCCCACAAAAGTCACCTACTCCTCAAATAAGTGATGATTTCAAAGAAATGGTCACGTGACACGCCACGTGATCTAAGATAACGTTTATTGCACGTCAAAATGTTAAGGATGATGAGAACTACCCATGTGCCGAATTTCGTTTCAGTGTCATTCCCCTGGGCAGTTATATCGCAAAAAACCGTTTTCTCTAATAAACGCCCCCTGACCCAGGCCTTAAACTGCTTGAGTATGGGTTTTGTGGTACCTCGAGATATAATGGCTCAAGTGAAGTATACTGTTTACAAGTGAATGCATTAGCAAAATGAAGAATGGTAGCCTGTCTGAGTGTTAAGAATTTCTGAAGGGAATTTAGCCTGGGAGAGAGAAAGGTTGGGCGGGTGCTGGGGACGGGGAGGGGGAAGGAGTTAAAGACACAAAGTGCTGGCAGTGCGTGTAGTTTTAAATATGACCAACTAGAATTTAAAGAGCAACAATCTTGCGTCACATTTCAACGTACTGTTCCCGTGACTTGTTGAACGAGATTTCAACAGCTAAGTGTTTCGAAATTCAGTTTGGACGTTTTATCTTCAATTGTAATGAAAAACAAAATAATGTGATATTTCTCCACTATAGTTACATTATTTCTCAATAAATTTTGATGACTTTTCCATTCTGCTGCCTAATAAAATCTTCTCAGAATTCGTAACAACAGCTTTCATTGATTAACGTCGACCAAATCTCCACTTTGAAGGCGGTGGGTCACGCGTCATATATTTGAAACTGAAACTGTAAAAGTTTCGGGGCAAGATACTGTGTGGGGGATGGAAGAGTTATAAAACTGTATATTTCATACTATACCTTCTGTCTGGCTACAGTTGTTAAAACTGGCTTGGAAATCTTGGAAGATTGGCACTTTCTGGTTCTGTTTCCTTCAAACCCGTTCCGAATTCAAGAAAGTTTTAAGGTGCTTTTTGGGTGGATTTGATTCACGCGTTGAGGGACCTTTTCTGCATGAGGGGCCATCTATTCAAGGTGTGAATTTGGGGGAAAAAAGATCACGTGGTTCTATATTGTAAAGGGCAGTTCCATGGCCTCAGTATAGTGAATCCGCCCAGCCATCCAGGTGGTATTGGACTTATATAGGGTAGAAAAACGATAGCTTCTCAGAGAGCCAAGAAGAGCAATGGTCACTAGACTGTGATTAATTCGCATAATTTGACGAAAATTTTTAAATAAATGATAATAAAACTAGATGCAAAGCAACATAACGTGGTAAAAAAAATCCGAGTCAAGATGTCCCAATTGCGCTCAATTTTTGGAGCGGGAAACGTTCAGAGTAGAAAGCTCAAGGAAAGTTAAGAACAGATAAGGCGGTTGAATAGTGCTAGAAGCAACAGGACGCGAGATTTTGTGGTAGCCAACGAGAGCCAAGGAGGTTGAGAGCGCGTGAAAGTAAATGAAAGCGCACAACTGCGATACTACGCTAGAAGCTGATGATAGTGCCAAGATGGCTGTCGTTGAAAATCGTGAGGTACTTACTTGACGTCATTACTTACGGCTACGGACCTCAAAGTGAACACTGTCTGTTTTGTTTGACTGTTACGATGGTAATCCTCTCGGAATTCTGGAGGGAAAGGGATGGGATCCTTCTCGCTTAGCATATCAAACTTTGCCTATTGTTATTGTTATGGTGGGATTGATAGGTTAAATAGGCCGGATTCAAACGCCGTACTTTTCATGAGCCGAACTAAATTCGAATTTCAGTTGGACCGACCCAAACAACAAAATTACGCCTGTCGAACTTAATTTTCTGTTCCACAGGCGCTCCTAATACAGCTCCAGTTCCAATTCTGAGTAGAACTGCTTAATTATATACAATATAATAATTTATGCATTAAGTTCGGCACATGAAAAGTTCGACGTCTGAATCAAGGCCGTTCCAAAGTCGAAATGTCCGCCTCATCCAAGTGAAAAGAACAGCCGAGCCATTCCAAATTAAAATAGCCATTCTTAATTGATTCAGAAGCCGAGCTTTTCATGTACTTAGTTGAATGCATTAGATTCGGAAAATTACGGCGTCTGAATTGGGCCTAAGCTTAATTAATTAAATGAGCGACTGGCTAAATGAACGTGAAGTAAGTACTAACAATTAAAATAAACGCGGAGGCTATTCTTCCAATGTTGTTTGCAATGGTACGATTTCCAGTTGTTTAAATGTGTAGGCCTAGGACTTGTGGCCAATACGTGCTGTCAGTAGGTTTTGGAAACCTGTTGCGTGCCATGGTTCATTGAGATTATAAATTTATTAGGTAGCCAAAACTTGACAAAATAATTTAATTTGTTGCAAACGCTAGTAAATGTCTTACGAATGTAAAAACTTACAAATAAGTTTAAATTTCTTGCTATCGCGTGCAAAACTGGTCTTTCAAATTTTTGACTAAATGTAACAATATTCTGCTAGTCATGTAGACCCATGTACAAAACCTGCGTTAAATCATTAACAAAACCCACGGGCGGTGATATTAGACATGTAAGGCACAAGGCAACAAGATAACAACAACAAAATAATGCCTACATTTAACAGAGCTAGTCGAGGAAGACAGTGTCAGGTGACGACGCTACATACACACACTATTGATCAGTCACTGATGAGTTTCCTAATCAAGCAAGTGATCAGAGAGATTTCTGTTAAAAAAAAAAAAACTTTTAAATATACATTTTGACCATAAAATCCATAATCTTGCATGAATGATGCTTAAAACTTACAGAATCATACTGCCATGTTTCAGCGCGGAAGGTTTTTCTGCGTGCTTATGCTTCCAACACGAGTTGAATAACGATTGAAAATATTTCCCAAACTCACGGTAAATGTAGTTTAAAAGCAAGCAAATGATAGAAAAACTAGCTAGGACGGGTGCATTTTTAGAAGAGTGGACAAAACTCACTTGACTTTTAATATAACAATAACCTCCGATCCTTCAGGAAATATGTCCCGCTTATGTCACGTTTAGGTCGCGTGTCGGGGGATTTGTTAATGCAATATCGTAGCATTAACCTTATGGGAAGTGTTTGTCCTACCTTTATACCCTGCAGCGTATAAGATAACTCATTTATCTACCCTCGCGTTCATTTCCGTGATCATACGTTACCATAATGGACTATGAACTATTTCCATGCATTGTTTCCTGTGAGGTTCAGAAGATCACACCGTGTCTTCCAATTATTCTATCGACTTTTAACATTATCGATCAAACCTTTTGAGAAAAGCTGTTGACAGTAATTTTAGTTTCAACAAGAGCGATAATGGGGTATGGTCGGCTTCCACATGCTATAAAGAAAACAAAGAACCCACACTGAAATCTTTTGTTTCGGTTGCATAGGGAGGGCGTAACCGCCTCCGAAACTCGGATTACAATGTCATGAAAAATAATAAACGTTTTATTATCTTTGGAGAAATGTTATAAAAAAAATCTTTCTAAACACTGGAGAAGTAATTCACCTTATTTCTGGAAGGGAAAATATGTTGCCAAAAGTGCAAATAAATGTCATTTATTAATTTCATTGGCTTGCAAATTCGAGAAATGAGATTCTGTTCCATAAAAGGAATTTAATCTGTGAGTTAAATTCGAGCAGACCATTTTGTGAAAGTTCTAGTGAACAATAAATGAAAGCATTTTAATTTAACTATTTTGTCTAGTACTCCTGTTTCTGGTGTGCGAGATAGTTTTTAGCTATAAATCTACAAAAATCAGAGACACCAAAGGCAATTAAATCCTGTTGAGCTGTCTCTTGCTGTGGTACCTCACCATTTAATAATAAATTTAGCACGAAAAGTGCATTTTACTTTGAGCGTTCTAAAGAAAATTTTAACGTTTAAAAGCTTGTTTCGTTTGATCTTCCACGTACTGCTCCCTGTTTCATTTCCCAGCAAAGAGAAATTTGAAAAAAAAAACCAGCTGTTTGATTTGTAGTCCGTTATTCTTGAAAAGGGCATTATCACTCAATTTTGTTTGAAGACGCTAAACCAGGTCAACTATTTTCACTGGCCCTTTTTATACTGGAGACGCATTAATTATCCGTCCAGACGAATTATGCGTCTGTCATTTTATTCGACTAGTGTAAAGACGGGACGAACTGTATGAGACGCATAATCTGTCTGGGACGAACTTGAGCAAAAGTTTGTTCTGCGTCTGTCTAGTTCGACTAGTATAAAGACGGGCAGTCTCAGACGGATTATGTGTCTCTAGTATAAAACGGCCACTGTCACCTATAAATTGAGCAAAAAAAAAAAAAAAAAAAAAAAAAAACGTTTGAAGCAATGGAATCGCAAACATAATGGTCACTTTTTTGTTAACAGAGGCTACACTTATGGAGTGAAACTCGTGTTAGAGTCATTTATCTTTTGCCCAGCATCAAGATTAGGACAGAGTTAATCAATCTGGTTCAAGTTAATTATTCCCGTTTGAAATAAAAAAAAAAAAGTCAAATAGTCATCAGACATAAAATACTTCCCCTAGTAGACGATCTTTATTAACAACGTTGATGATATTATGTCGACGGCGAAAACGAAGGTGAAGAATTTCACAAGTAACTGGTGTTTAACGGCAACACGGCATCTGAGGTCAATTTCAGGGTCAACTTCAGCTCATCAATGTCATCTCAAACGTCCTTGAACTAAGTTGATGTAAAAGTTATGTCTTTAAATACTACGAAGGAAAGGTTAAAAGATCATTACCACGTTTTTGGCCAAAAGCAGCTTGAAACATTAGTCTTTAGAGTATGAATAGGGTATTACTATAATAATTAACCTTTTACTGCAAAGTTATGGTAATTTCAAAAACAAAAATAAATTGCTCTCTTATGATCTGTTGTTTATTTTCATTGGCTTTCTCTTTTGAAAAAGGAAATAGATTAATTTTTATGTGAAGAAAAAATGATTCAAAACACATTGGTTACGGTTAGAAACAGGTGCAAGTATTGTTTGTCGCGCGTATACACATTAAACAGAAAAACTTCCGCGTTCTCTGTCTGTATAACATAACCGAGTGATAACCAACCAAAAACTGGAGACTGATGGGTTAATTCTTTGTTCCATATTGCTTTACCTTGGAGTCACTTATAAACATGACAATTTTATCGTTTTCCTCTGCAGAAAGGCGAAGTGTGCAGTAATTCTTTACAAAGTCTTTGTTTGGAAAATAAATTTGTTTTAATAAGCGGAAATGGAAAATCAGTCTAAAGAACATTCACCTTGCATGCGAAAAATACGGTACAATGAAACAGACAAATGATGAAGTCAGGTTCTGTTATCATTCTTTGTGTGTTAAGGTACCTTTTATAACTGGAGACAAAAACTACTATTTAAGCGTCATGCTACAAGCGGGGCGGCGTGAGGCGAAAAACGTCATTAAGTCAAAAAACCTGAGCGGCCTTCGTCTTCCTATCCACGCATCGTTAAAGTAAAAATAATTACTGATTATCAACTGATATTAAGAGTACCTAAAATTTATTTGTAATTAACAAGGAAGCTTGAACGGCGATTTTCTTTTCCGCGCAAATATGATATTAAGTGCGGGGCGAAAAACGTGCTCCAAATGAAAAGAAAGTCATCATTTCTCAAGTCTTTTGTTCGTTAATCATCCTTTCTCATTATTTCCTATTCAGGAAGCGTTTATTTTTATCTCGTAACGAAGGCACGACGCTCTCGTACAGACGGTCACACCTTTATAGTTCTTGAAAAGCAACGTGTATATAAGAGGACGTTTCGCAACAGAAGGTCATTCAATTTTTTTAAGCCTTACGTTCAAGGAAGACACCACTAGAAGGCGCTTGGACCTGGCTTCTTGGTTTAAAGCCGTTAAATATCTGGCGTTACGAAAATGAATATGAAACTTGCATGGATTCTATTGGCCGTTTTGATTTTTTCCCTCTTATCGTCTGCCAATGCATTTACGGCAGCAGTGAACCGAAAATACGCGAAACGTAATGTGGGACAACGAAGGGAGTTAGCATCCAATAATAAGGTATTTAGCGCAAATTTCAACGTTTTCCCCCTTCATGAATACTTTTTCAAACACAGTCATGGCTTTATAAGGTCTAGTGGACTAGTTTGTCAGTAATGAGAGTGCCACTGATTAAAAAAAAGAATGCAAATTCACGATTCATCGGCCACGGCTGGAAGTTATCGCTAATAAATATCACTTGCTAATTGGTTTCTAAGTTGTTAGCACAAGGAGCAGTGTCACGGCCAAGCATGCGCGATGATGCTCTCGACTGATTAACAGATTTTTTCATCTCTCCGCCATCTTCAATTGCAATTTGGTCCGTAGGATTGATTTCGACCAGTGACCAAGTGAAAATCGAAGATATCAGTTTTTTCAAGTTAATGTATTACTACTGCACATGCGCGGAATCCGTGGTACCGTTCCTTTGAGAAGGTTCGATCAACAATTACATGGCGGTCAGCTTACTGCACATTGAAAACATGGCGGATTTTGCATGACATTGAGATATGTCAGTTGGTTATTTTCTTCTGAACGACCACCACTAATTATCTATTTTATGGCATTATTTTACTGTTTACCAATCATATTCTTTGGCCTTAAGCCTGGTTCACACTTGTGACATAAGCACAAGCGTAAGCGTAAGCATAAGCATAATGATGTTCACACTTGTGACATAAGCACAAGCGTAAGCGTAAGCATAAGCATAATGAAGTTCACACTAGCGACTTACGCATGTACAGTGCGAGTCACGTCGGTGGATAAACAAGATGGCGTTTATGCTTAAGCTTATGCTTATTTCACACTGGTTCCCACTTGTGAAATAAGCATATGCATAAGCACAAGAAAAAGGAAAATGTTTCTTTTTCTTATGCTTATGCTTGTGTTTATTTCACCTCAATGCACACTAGCGTTTTCGTATGCTTATGCTTACGCTTATGCTTATGTCACAAGTGTGAACCAGGCTTAAAAAAAAAAAATTCTAGGATAGAAATCTGAGTCATCGCTAGAACTCAACACCAGCTTGGCTATTAAACTAAGACATAAAATTTGAGATCACTTCTTTTATTTTCAAAGCCCATTTGTCGAAAGAAAACTTGCTTGTCTGCATCCACATTATTCTAATTTTAGTTAGCTCTCAAAAATGTCAAGTAGAGTTACTATCAATTTTCCTTACATACAAATTGCGGCTAGTTCAAGGAGCCGGTTTACTTTGTGATCGGTAATGGACGATAGGAGCTTCAGCAGTTAATATTTGTTAAGCCATTAATTGCCGGATCTCAATTTTCATTTATTTATCTCACATGTTTCATCCATATTTTATATTTCACTGTTTAACAGCAAGTCTACCCAACGAAGGAATTATGCGACCAAATGTATCCCTGTTTAGAAGAATACAGAAGAGAAAGCCTTTCAAGCACAACTCAACGACAAGCACAATATGACGAAGACTAGTCGCAAAATCAACTCGAATAGATTTCATGACTATTTTACGTTATACAATAAATTGGAGTTATATTTTAAAACAAAACTGTGAAAGTTTGTCTGACTACCTTGGGAACTTCTTGTGAAGGACCTTTCCAAATAAAGTTAAATTAATTGTAATTAACGACTGGTCAATTAGTTTTGTAATTCAACCGCAAATACTCTCTCCCGCTCTAAAAAATGGTTTTTATGGTGTAATAAACAGAGCTGTTAAATTGAATCTACAAAGTTGTTTCAAGCCTACATCAATCTTACCATAAATAGAGTCCTAAAGTGATGACGTCACCAAAACTAAAGTTGTGAAATTGTGGGATTTGTTTGGATATTCAGAACGAACACAATAAAAAAGAACTACTTGCCAAAAATGGGCAATTTTTTTGCAGTTTGAGAGCGAGATATCAGTACTGTTATGCTCTGCTGACTCCATACAAATCCTTCTGAATTTTACTTAGTTTGTAACGTTATGAAGCAAGCAAATATAGAAGGATTTGTATAGAGTCAGCAGAGCATTACTTTGGTACTATCTCATAGACAAATTTGCCTTTACTTGCTGATTTTTGCAGTTTAGCATTTTTCTTCTTGCTCTTTCTGAAAATCTAAAATCTCCCATAATTTCAAAAATTCAAATATTTGTGACGTCACACTTTAGGACTGTATTAATCCTATATTAGAGTCTCAAGAGACTGCAAGTAGCCCCGGTGGTTCCAGTAGTCACGCGAAGACCCAAAACGTGAAGTGAACCTGAACCGAGGGGGCTCAGAAGAGTCTACTTTCTGGATAATCGCCAACGCAATCGATCCTAGCCTGAAAACAGGGCGAGAATCTTACTTCACGTTTTGGGTTCTTCACACGCGCTCTCCACTATACCATGTGTGGCTTTAAGCTAACCTAGACACATTAATTTGTGAGATCGTCTTGTCACTCCAAGCCACATCCCACAAGCTTCACATTTATATCGCTTGTTTTATTCACGCGGTTACTTGAGCCTGCGAATTAACTATGCCATGCTGACAAGGCCGAAATAGCTGTAAGTTGCTCAGGTTCAAACTTTATTTGGTAGATTTAAGGTGTATTGCTCGCTACCACGTGGCCTTAGTGCCCAGCTTACCTAGACACATTAAGTTGTGAGGTATAGTCTTATCCAGGAAAGGACTGCTATCTAACTGTCTCAATTACTTCTGACTTGGCTTCGTTTTCCGTTTGTTCGTCGTTGCTGTTGTTGGTTGTTGTCTGGTCTTAATAGGATTGAAGTTGAATTTGAAGTTTATTTATTCATAAAAACATAGAAGTCCGAAAACTGAATTGCGTATTTACTTACTTAAGGATCAGTTTCATTATATGATTCACTGAAATGACGTTAAATATCAGTGCTTACAATTAAAATAATAACAGCGATTATTCCTGTGCTGTCGTTTGCAATGAAGAGTTTTCCAGTTGTTTAAAGGAGGTGCGGCAATTGACATCCCCTAGTATATTTAAGGGAAAATTAAGAGACAAATTTCGATTGACAAATAATTTAATTAGCGATATTCTGTTTTTACACACGGCCTCCTTGAAAAGCAGGTGTTTTCTTTTTATCTTTATTATTTTAGTTTTTATCTTAGATTTTAGATTAGTTAGGAAGTTAGTTTTTCTATACTTCAATGTAAATGTATACCTGAAGGAAATACCGTGTTTAAATAAAGTTACCTTACCTTACTTAAAGTTACCTTAATTGTGTAGGACTTGTCGGTAGTGTAGGTTGTGCTCAGGTTTAGAATTTGTCTTATTCTGATTCAGTAATTTTTCCGTGAGCTTAGTAATTAAACCTGATTAATTCGAACTTCCAGCTAACTCGAAATAATTTTGCTTCTCCTTGGGTCAAATTTGTCCCGAGAACAGGAACCCTCATGTTAAAGAATCAAACGTCGGCAAAAAAAGACCAATAAATATCTTCGTCTTCGTTTTACAAGAGGGTCTGAATGGTGTTAACCGACTAGCGACAAACGGCGATTAATTTAACTGAATACCGACAAAACGGGAAAAAAAATTACCGATTACTGGCAGAAAAATATTATCCCACAACCGACGTGGTCCGACATTGTGGGGATGTTTGTATTTGAAAGTAATGTGTAATGTCTTTTTGAGTGTGTGTGAGTTAACCTGTTTCTCCTCCTTTTGGGGGAGGGGCGCAGGATCATTTCCCGAAAAGTGACTTCTAATCGAGTGCTGAAGTATTTCAATGCCTGTTCTGACTGTTCTGCCAATACGGTCGCCTTTACGTTGTTTTTCCATGCGGCCGAGTCATAAGCGGAATTATAAAAGTGATCGTAAGTTTTTTTCGAAAAGGAGAAGAAGTCGCAATCGAGCGCCACCGTAAACGCGTTCCAGTGGACATATCAAAATATGAAGGATCGAGTCTTTGAGTTAAAAAGAAAAAAAACATCTGACGGAATGTTTGGGACTGAAGGAGCAAGCCCTTCAGTACGAAATTAGCGGGTTCTCGTTGAAGCTATTTCGCCTGGCAAAATCCTCTGCGGGTAAATGCGAGAACTTTGTGATAGTCACAGATGGACACTGGCAACTTGGACTGCAAAATTTGATGGCAGTGTAATCAAATAATGCATAATTTCAAGTTGTACACTTTGCATGCAGTTTAAACTGTGCGAATTACATAACGAATATGAATAATTAACTTGCATTTTTACTCATAAACTGAGATTACTGACAACCGACAAAGATCGAAATTTTTAACTGAAAACCAACAAACTGTTAAATTTTAACTGACACTATGAACTGAAATGCGGACTCCCCCATTCTAGCCTCCTACGCGCCACCCCCATTCAGATCCTCTTACAACAGCGTTGAAAATTGTTTACGAGAACCACTTGTATTGTCATTTTTCGTTTATTTTTGCAGTTAATATATTTACAGCTCTTTACACATGGTCCCTGAACATGAACAGTATACTTGTACTCTAGAATAGCAATTTCCTTACAAAAATTTGAAAACTTCATAAAAGCAGTCCCACTTATTGAGTTATTCGCGGGATTGAACCCGAAAAAAAAACCCACAGAATAAAACGCTGTAAAAAAAATACTCCCTTTATTCCAAAAAATGTAACAAGTAAAAAAAGTTAAAAACACTACGTTTCTTTCTTTATCAATGTTCTGCATGCTGCAAATTTTCTGCTGCAAAATTTATTTTCCAGCAGAACTTTTAGTCATCTCGAAGCGCAAAAATGTGTTCGTGAAAAACATCAAACGTCGCCAATCCGCAAACTATTCATACTTCACGGTAGACACCCGCCTCTGTTTTCTCGTTATCATGCTCTTAACATTTTTTGGCGAAAAATTCCTAAACTATAAACTCTTTTATCAAAAGACTCTTGTCAAAGAAATTGTACTAAGATGATATGCTATAGTTGCTTGCCCGGTGTTATGGAGGTCGTAGGTTCGATTCCTGCATGCCTGGGACTTTTCATTTGTCCTTTCGCCTGTTGCCAAGCAATTAGCATATCATCTTTCTCATGGTCACATCACACCATTACCATCATTATTAATCAAATTGTACCAAATTGACTCGCTTCTGGAACTCGAACCCCCACTAATCGAACCCCCCAGGGAAACAAAAAATAGTTGGAGTCAGCCTAATAATGGAATAGCTGACAAAAAAAATAGAACTTAATTTTACCATCATTATTAATCAAATTGTACCAAATTGACTCGCTTCTGGAACTCGAACCCCCACTAATCGAACCCCCCAGGGAAACAAAAAATAGTTGGAGTCAGCCTAATAATGGAATAGCTGACAAAAAAAATAGAACTTGATTTTACCATCATTATTAATCAAATTGTACCAAATTGACTCGCTTCTGGAACTCGAACCCCCACTAATCGAATCCCCCAAGGGAAACAAAAAATAGTTGGAGTCAGCCTAATAATGGAATAGCTGACAAAAAAAATAGAACTTAATTTTACCATCATTATTAATCAAATTGTACCAAATTGACTCGCTTCTGGAACTCGAACCCCCACTAATCGAACCCCCCAGGGAAACAAAAAATAGTTGGAGTCAGCCTAATAATGGAATAGCTGACAAAAAAAATAGAACTTGATTTTACCATCATTATTAATCAAATTGTACCAAATTGACTCGCTTCTGGAACTCGAACCCCCACTAATCGAATCCCCCAAGGGAAACAAAAAATAGTTGGAGTCAGCCTAATAATGGAATAGCTGACAAAAAAAATAGAACTTAATTTTACCATCATTATTAATCAAATTTTACCCAAAAAAAAATTAACAACAACTTTATAGGAATAGTCCTTTCTACGGGTTTTTCAACTTTTAATATTGTTCATGTTCGAGAAAGAGTTCCTTAAAATTATTATTATTTCAGTTTGGGAGTCGTATCTTTTAAAATCGCAAAGTTATAGCTTCGCAAAGTTGGAACATTTAAAAGGCATTTGTAACCTGGGGGTGGCGGAGGGAGGGTCGAGGAGCAATCTTGTGCCCCGAAGCGTACGAACGTCCGTAAAATTTCCCGACCTTGCAGAACCATATTTTCACTATTTGCAAGATGTGACTCTCAAACCTGGCCATTTTACAAAGTTTTTAAGTGCTCTTTCCAGCAGAGTCGATAGATTTTCGCTACGTCAATATCCCGGCGAAATCAACAGTTGAACAAAACAGTGGAAAGTCTATTGTTGTTAAGAAATCTTATTTAGGTGTTAGGTATAGAATTTGCGAATGTGTCAATTGAACGAACCTCCTTCGTATTATAGTCCAAGGATGGTCGTTGAACCTTTTTTCGATTGCCATATAACAGTATTCTGCGAGCCATGTACAAAACCCAAATGAAATCCTAAACAAAACCCACGCTAAAGAAGAAGGCTTTATGATATGAGATTGTTGGTCATATAAGGGATTTCTGTAAGAACCTTATAAATTTGATTGCATGCATATATTTAGTTAGCTTGGTACGCACATTTCGACCATAAAATCTAAAATAAATCTTAAGATGCTGAACCTATATAGAACAAAACCCGTCCGCCGGCTATATTTTGGTGCGTCGGGCTTGTGTACTTATGATAAAAAGATGTAGCTTTCAATCGCTGAATACTTGTTTAACCTATTTCTCTAGTGTTTACAGTAAATTCAGTTTAAACTCAAGCAATTGAAGTGCGCTCAGCTGGCAAATGGGAGAAAAAGTAGACCTAGCTCCTTTTATTTTTTAAGCAATGTAAACAGACTGACACTTCTGTTGTAACAATAGCCTGAGGGAGATTTTTAGGTGCGATATCGTGGTAGTAACCTCATGGAAAGCACTTGTTGTACCTTTTTATCCTGCAGCGTATGAGATAAGTCTTTTATCTACCTTCGAGTCCATTTCCGTGATCATGTTTTATGATAATGGGCTATGAGCTTTCAAGGATGCTACCATGCAGTGTCTTTCCGCCGGTTATTCCATCGATTTTTGACATTTTGAAACTTTCCAACAACCTGTTGACGCGGAATGTAACCACGAAGCTTACTGAGTTTCAACAAGAGTCAGCTTCAACATAATGTATAGAAAAAATTAAATTCGCGATCTTCATTTGGTCCCGATGATATGCCAGTTTCACCAAATTAGTTGAGGACTGGATGGTATAATTGTCTTGGTTCTGTAGCTATAGTTTGTTGTGGTTCTTCAGTTTGATTATCTACTTTACAATGGATTAGATTTCTTAGTTCTGCTTTCGGTGTGCGTTATTAAGTCGTTGATAATCGTTTTAAGGCCATTACGGTCTAGTTACACTCGGGTTTTTGCTCAAATTATAAATTTAAAAAACTGTAAACAGCTGCTCAATTTTAGTCATTTGTTCTTCGAAAGGCCATTATCACCCACTTTTGTTTGTCACCCCGGCCTTTTAAGACGCTATAACTAGGCCAAAATGTTTCATTGCCACTATAAACTGCAAAAAATTGAAGAGATTTAAATAACAAAATGGCACATTTTGGTTACCACTGAGGACTCCACTGGAGCAGAGCAACTAGTGTCAATTATCTAATTTAGATCGTTAGTCGGGACAGAATTACCCTATATTTGTTTCAAAAGCTGTTACCGTTTGAATGGAAACAAATCTTCAAGCAATGGTTATGGTTTATTCTTCGAGAAATCTCTAGAAAATTTGTTCTTTTGTGATCTTAGAATATTCTCGTATGTTTTCGTAAGATAGTTTCTCAGTCATTTTGTTGTGCTTGGACCGCTTGCGCAAGCCTGCTCATCAGATATGCAAGTACGTTGCATCGTGCAAATGGCGAGTTCTTTGAAATTGCTTTGAGCCTTGGTCGCTTCCTAGTTGGAAACTCGAGGCTTTGTAACATTCATAAGAAGAGGTAAGGCTGCTTCCTGCCTTGGGTGCCGAAATGACAGAACAATTTACCGTAATATTAAACAAAATTTGGTTGTTTCCCAACATGCAAGATAACCCCCGCTTGACGTCTGACCAAGTTTGGAGACTATTTCCACGTTTGCTTGTCAAATCATTTCCTTAAACTGAAGCTATAGAAAACATTTCGATAGCAATGCATGGATAATGATGAATAACTGCCTTTGTTGAGAAATATAAACAGCTTTATACAGGTTTCATGGCAGTGTGGTTTTATATCATGTTGAAATTCACCGCGCCATTTTGTCTCTGGTATTAGTAGTTAACATGCCATCAATAAATTAGGTAAGAAAGATTTTCAGTCGGATACAAATCCAATTACACTCGTAAACGCGTGATAGCGGCCAATCTTACCTCTTAATGATATCTACAATTACAGTTATCATTGCTATTCCTTACAGGAAATACTGAATCCTTTGGAAAGAAGACCAATTTCAGCAAATCACTTAAACACGTTTCGACGTTTTCGTAACCCATCTCCTAAGAGCTTGTTTTAATTTCTTAAACTGAAGATGCGTATCATGGATTTGTCTATATTTGCCATTTCCAGTTGCTGGCGATAGCAAAGTTTTCAATGGCCAATCCTTATATGAACAACAGCGACGGCTCGGATACGCTTGAGTCTCTCCGTCAAAAAATATGGTGTTTGAAGGCAGCACGCGCGGTGTCATGGTTGACGTTTTTTTTTTTCCACTTATAAAATGCACCATAAAAAAACTTAATTTAAATGTGTTGAGTTAATAAAAGGTATCCTCACAAAAGATGGAAGTATTAAAATCCCAAATTCAACGTGCAAATGATTACAACCGCATTATAGTTAAGGTTCGAAGCATCTACAAATATTGTCTCGCGAGTAAACATTAACAAAAAAAAAAAAGAAAAAAACTTCCTTCCCCGAGCTCTGTCTGTTTAAGATGCCTGTTAAACTCTTTGTTTCATATTGCTTTCCCTTGGTTGGAATCATATATATAAAAAAAAATTGACCGTTTCCTCTGCCGAGGACTTAATTTACCCCAATGACACAAGTGCCTTTGTTAATGTTTGAAAATAAATTTTCCTTCATAGCGGAAATAGAATTATCAAGGCCATACACTGCCTTATTTGAAATAAAACAGTCGTTTGTATGGTACCGGCGTTCCTATTATAAAAGGCTTATTCAACTTTGAAACAGTTAATAAATGATGAACTCAGCTTTTGCTTCCCTTTTGTATAAGGAATTTTTCTTAACAACTGGAGAAGTAAACTTCCTTTTGTTAACGCAGTTTTGGAAATGAGGGGAAAAAATTCATTCAGTTAAATATCATGAAAGCCTGACCTTCCGCCTTCTATCCACGCATTGCTGTGATAAAAATAATTACTCTTTATCAAACGATATTAAGAGTCAACATTATTCATGTGCGATCAATAAGGAAGCTAAACAGCAAAGTTCCTTTTCCGCGGATATATGATATTAGGTGCGACGAGAACAACAGGATTGAAATGACAAAGAAAGTCACCATTTGTCTTTATCCTCCCGCGTTTCCTACTTAGGAAACGATTTTTTTTTTATCTCACAAGGACGGCGCCACGCTCTCGTGCCGCACAGCCACGCTATCATAGTTAATTCTTGGAAGCAATGTGTATATAAGAAAACGTCTCGGAACAGGAGGTTATTCAATTTCTTTTCACTTTACGTTAAAGCTAGACACTACAAGAACGTTGTCCTTAAATCGAACTTTGTGAAAATGAGTCCGAAATTGGCATGGATTCTATTGGCCGTGTTAGTGTTTTCCCTATTAACTTCTGGAAACACATTTACGATAGCAGTGAAGCATAGAAAGGGCAAGAAGAGTACACTGGCAACACCGAACGATAACCAGGTATTAAGCAAATTGTTCAACGTGTTTCCTTTCCTTTCCCTTGAAATGTAGTCTTCGCCTTATGAGGTGTATAGTGGACTAGTCTGCTCTGAGTGTACAGTTACATGAAACTCTAGAGAGGGAGTTTTCATGATCCATTGATTGGTCATGGCTCAGAAGGTCTCGCTGATAAATAATACTATCGCGTATGCTTTTAAAAGTATTTATGACTTTTCAGTGCTGATTGGTTTTAAAGTTGTTAACACTTTAGGCCCCAATATCAGCGTAAATATTTTCAGCTTTCTTTGGCCTTTTGACAACGGAATTTGTTTTAAAGATCGTCAAATTCCATATTCGGTAATCCTATCTTTTGGCCTGAAAACCCATTTGTTTACCCCCAGCTTTAATCCTATTTTCAGAATATGTATCTTTTTAGAGAAGCCCGGCTAAAAGCGCTGCGGAACTCCACAATTATATACACCTATATATTTTAACTTGCATTTACGTAAGTCTGTATATTGTTGAATAGTACATATTTACATCCGTTCTCCGGCTTACTAACGAATGGCAATATCCCATAAGGCATACCCATACCAAAATAAGTCCATGCAAACCATCTGCAGCGTTGCCGGGGGAGTGTGTGATTCGCATTGTTTGTCCTTTGGTGCGGACGTGCGGACGCAGATCTCCGACGAAGAAAATGCTCTGGCCTTGAAGAGTTTTGTTGTACACACGAGAATAAAAATTTTGTCCAGGAAAAATTGTCCCTTTGCCGAGATGTGAAATCCTGATTTCAACGACGAGTTAGCTTCTTGGTGTGCACAGTAAAATGACAGTTTTTACGGATATCAAAAATACCAAAAAGTATATATGTTGTTGTTGTTGTTTTTCAGTTGGTTATCAATTTACATCAGCCCCACACATGTTAAGAGTTTTTACCTAAATTATTAACTATAGATTTACTTTTAATTTCCCCTACTTAGAGATGCCGTTAGACTATAGAGTTCATTTTGTTGTCAATGGCGGCAGATGTATTAAGCAGTTAATGTTTAATAGTTGATCTCACTTGCTTATGATATATCTCGTTATTTGACAGCAAGGGCACCAAATGAAGGAATTATGTGAGAAAATGTATCCCTGTTTAGAAGAATACAGAAGGGAAAGCACAAGCACTACTCAACGACTAGCACAAGATGAAGACGACTAACTGTAAAATCAACTGGAATAGATTTATCGACTATTTTACGTTATAAATTTGAGTGGAGTTATATATTTCAATAAAAATGTATAATTTTATCTGAAAATGTGAAAACCTTCCGCAAATAATGATTTCTTGATTAGATTAATAGCTTAAGCTCACGACTGGCGAGTTATTTTTGTAATTCAACCGCTCTAAAAATAGCTGTTATCATGTTCACCATGCAAGCATGCGGGCCAAAATAAAACAGGACCTTATAAACGAATCTGCAAATTTGTTCTGTCCTGCATTATTGTCTCTTAAGTCTCAGCTTGGAGAAGTTGTTAAACCCATTTCCCCTTAGCCTCCTTCGCAAATGTCTTTGGGCTCGTCATGCGTTCCTTCCCCACGAGCGTCTGCTGAACTGAACTGACACTTCCGTTCGCCGGCGGTTTGCCTTTTTTTTGAAGAAACCAATAACGAGCTGCGTAAGAATGGAAATCGACACCCGTGAAGTAATTTCCGACAAACGATTCACGTGCTTCGTCTGGGAAAATAATCCCGGGGTCGAAGTCCTACTTTCCACAAATTGGAAAACGAACTATGATTGGCTAACCACCGCGAACGGAAGTGGCAGTTCAGTTCAGCAGACGGGAAGGAACGCGTGACGAGCCCAAAGACGTCTGCGAAGGAGGCTAATTTCCCATACGCTTTTTGTTTGTTTGTTTGTTTGTTTGGAGCTCTTTGTGGCCCCCACACAATCCCCTTCATAACTTGAAGACAATTTTAGCTTTGAAAATGAAAGTCAACATTTGA
Source organism: Pachyseris speciosa (assembly GCA_016490735.1). NCBI lineage: Eukaryota > Metazoa > Cnidaria > Anthozoa > Scleractinia > Pachyseridae > Pachyseris > Pachyseris speciosa. The sequence continues at coordinate 404,821 of JAEMWC010000221.1, forward strand.
AAAGCACGTCCAAAATTGTCGCCTTTAAGATCTGGAAAGTGCGTCGGGTGATAACGTTCTAAAATGGGAGTTACATTCTTGAATCTGGAAGGCCGCAGCCTTAAATCCGCCATAATATTGCCACACTGACTCGTTTGACTTAAAACGGGCCAAAATTTGCATACATACAAATTGTTCCCAAAATAATACAAGGAAAATGGAGAAGAATAAAAAGAGAACATATTTACGGCAATAAAGTTGGAGATTTGTTCACGATGCGATAAAAAAAGAGCGATAAAACAAGAGCTTCGAAGTCTGAATAATTTCGTGTTTCACATTTCAGAATTAACGGACGCGGAGCGTGATGCATCAAGGGTGATAATGGGCCAGCAGGCTTTATTTTCGCTAGTAGTGTTCATAACTGCGATGATCATTCACATATTCGTTCTTGAAAACCCGCAGTTCAAATAAATGATTTTCAAATATATTTTTGTAAGAAATATATTTATTTCAACAAAAAGAGTACAAATACTTACATCATTTGCACGAATTTACTTACATTAATGACAAAAAGGAACTGGGGCTACTTACAAACTACTTACAGTACGATACTTACACTACTTACAGTACGATACTTACACTGCTTACGGACAAACAACAGCAACTAATGAGCGACAAAAAAATAACAGTATACAATATAGATACATAAAAGAAAAATGGCGTAATGACAGGAACAGTGAGTTAAGATAGATAAGGAGACAGTATCCATTTTTTTCTAAAGAAGTCTTTACTACTGATTATTTTCTCAGTTTCATATTTTGCAACAATTTTTGCTCGAAATCCATAAATGTTGGGAAGAATTTGGTTATTTCTGCAATTCCACAAGAAAAACTTTCCAGTTATTATAAAATAGTTCAGCAATATATGTCAAGGGTCAGTAGTTTCAGTAATAATTCCAACAAGCACATTTTGCAGGGAAAGGCGGATCCTTTTACTCGAAATAATGCACCAGTAAATTTCAAAATTGTTCCAGAACTGCTTAGAAAAAGGGCAGTGGAAGAGCACATGGCTTAGTGATTCAGGCTGACCTTTGCAGAAACTACATAGATCATTTGTTCTAAAACCCATTTTATATATAATTTTGGTGTTTGTATAAAGAATTGAGTTAAGAACTTTGTATTGAAAAGCTTTAACATATGATTCAAGAGTAACGGAATGAGGTAACTGGAACATTTGTCTCAAATGATCACTAGTAAGATTAAAATCGCTCTGTAATTTATAAGCGATATAAGGAAGTTGTGCTTTTTCCCTGATAAGTCACATATAGAATTCTTTTGACTTCCTTGTAGTCACGTCAAATTGTCTTCAATCACGAACGTATTGATAGAAGCCAGTCTTTATCTCAAAGGTGATGGAATAGACCGGCGTAGACCAGCCAACTGTAAAATATTTGTTTTATTTATTTTGTTCGAGAGGTGATTATAGGCATCTGCAACACTTAAACAAAAGATCTTGGGTGTATACAATTCCAACTTCGTAATAGGTTTTGTAATGGATGGACTTATTGTCTATTCTAATTTCACAGTTATTCCAAATAATATTCATCCAATCCTTTTCTGTCGCAAAAGTCTGACAGAACTCTGACCACGAAGACAAGAGATTGTAATAGAATTGAGAAGAAATTGTATAATCAGATATGTTGTAATCGCAAGCCAAAAAAAAAAGAAACCTCAGTAAGGGGCTCAAAAGGTGTTGTAGGAAGCTCTTCCATGGTCCATTGATCCCATTTAAAATTCGTCTCAACCAAGCAAGTCTTAACGATTTGACCATGCATTCAAGATCAATCATTCTCAAACCTCCTTCATCATATTCGTCACTGATACTCTTTTCACTTTATCTGTGCCTTTCGAGAAGAATTTAAACAATAACTTATTCAGTTCTTTTATCAGTTCCTTACGTGTCGGTAGTACTGAACAAGGGTAGACAAACTTAGGGATAAGAAAAGATTTGATTAATTGTAACCTTTCCGTAAATCGATAAGCCTCTAAAGGACCAGATATTAATTAGTTTTTAAGTGAATCCAAAAGCCCAATAACGTTCTTTTCTTTAAGCAGTTTCTGGCTATATGTAAAATATACACCTAAAGCTTTTATTGGCTCATCAGGCCATCTAATACCAAAGGGTTTTGCTTTATGATTTCTCAATGAACCAATCCACATGCCTTTAGTTCTCGAACAATTAATTTTGAGTCCCGAAATAATTTCAAATGAATTTAGTATTTCAAATAGCTTTACCGCCGAATCTGTATCTGCACGAACAGCCGTTGCGTCGACAGTTTCCAATTTTAATTCCTTTGATCGATTCGTTTTGTCGAATGGCGATTGCTAAAATTTCCACCACAACTGTGAAAAGATAAGGAGAGAGCGGGTCTCCCTGTCTAACACCACGTTCCAGAGTAAAATAGTTAGAGATTGTACAGTTATTCATAACACAGCTTTGAATATTATTATAGAATGTTTTCACCCAACGTTAAACATTTTAAGACTCTCATAGAGGAAATTCAATTCTACACTATCAAATGCTTTTTGAAAATCGATGAATAACAATAAACCAGGGATGTTTTCGTTAACTGAGAAATCCATTATGTCAAAAATGGATCGAATTTTTTCACCTATGAAACGATCTTTGACATAACCTGTTTGATTGTGGTGAATAATGTAGAGTAAAATATATTTTTTGCATCTACATTGACAAGGGATATTGGACGGCAGTTTTCAAGGAGGGGGCGATCTTTTCCTTTTTTCTCAACCAGAGTAATAACAGCCTGTTTTTATGAGCGTGACATCTCGCCTTTTTCAAAACATTCATTTGAACATCTGACAAAGCTCTCACTGATTAATGACCAGAGTTCATATAAAATTCATCTATAAAATTCAGTAGGAATGCCATCATTGCATGGGGTTTTATTATTCTGTAAGTTATCAGGAATACGAAAACATTTGTTCAGAAGAAATTTTACCCTCACACGATCGAAGTTTTCTGTTCTTCCGAAAGTTTAGGGATGTCCAAGCTATTCAGAAAGGAGGACGTTTGCAAAGCAGTATCCGGACCATTAATACTACTCATTCGTGTATAGTTTATTGTAAAAACGTTCTTGTATTTTTAATATCTTCAGAGGACCTGTTGTGATTACGCTATTTTTTCAAAACTGAAACAATATTTATTGCTTTTCTCTCCATGTTCATGCCATCTAGCTCGGGCGTGTACAACGACGCCTTTTGCCTTCACTTCTAAAAAATTGTCTAGCTTCTCCCGAGCTTCATTAAGTAAGTCGCATTTAAATCACTTGGATTGTTTTCAAAAGCGCCTTTTGCCTCATTTAATTCATTTTGAAGATTACATTCCTTTTTGTTTCTTTCCTTCGCTTTTCTTTGCGAATATTTGTGTGGGCTACCTGTGGTAGCTCACACTATAGTCATCGAATTTGTCCGTCAGTCCGTAACACATCACGTGACGTCCCCTGGGAGTAAGGAGACCAATCAGACAAAAGGATTACATCATCCTTACTGTCGAATGTAGTCTAATCCAGGCTCCAAGTGCATATTTTCTCGTTTTGTTTTCGTTTGTGGGGCATCGACCATCGAAAGCGGTGTTAGAAATGGTCATTCAGTCTCCTCAAGAGGGCAAAATAAAGAGGGTCAAAATGCATCAACGCATCTACAACGAGGAAATATTTTTTCAAGGCTTGAATTCATAAGAAATTCCAGGTATACAGCAGTGTAATCGATCGAAGCATATCATGTGAAATTCGCGGCGAGCTGAGTTTACCTTTGCGACTCATTTGTACTCACTAGAATGTCAGGGAACCATCACATCATCGTTTGCTGATAAACGTTTACTATCTTCGCTTTTTTCATATATGATTCATTTCATATACATCACTGACACTCTTCTCTTTCACGGGAACATATGAACCCATAACTGACCTGCTCCCAACGTCGGTGGCTTCATAGCTCACTTGCTTAGAGCATCGCACCGGTAATCGCGAGGTCATGGGTTCAAACCCCGTTGAAGTCCTGCATTTTTTTCAGGCTTCTTTACGCAATTGTATAAATTGCGTTCACAACTGCGCGGATCATTCTTCATTTGATTTCATTTCGGCAGGTCCATATATGATTTATTTCGTATATCATTCACACTCATTTCTCTCACGGGAACATATGAACCCATAATTGACCCATAACTGTTTTTTAGGCTTCTTTTCGCAATTACATAAATTGCGTTCACAACTGCGAGGATCATTCTTCATTTGATGAAAATAAATAATTTGTAAATAGGTGCCAATGGTTCCGTTGTTCCGCGTTCTGCTGCCAGTTGTGACAACAAAAATGATCAAAAATACATTAGCTGGGGTTATTAATAACAACAAACATTGGTTCTCGAGTAAATATATCTTTATACGGATGCCTAATTGGTACAGGTAAATTGAAACAGTAGAGCTTAGCGACATACTGATTATATAAAAGAGTGAAAAACTATTCAGACTAGGCAACTTTGACAAACGGCCCGCAGAGATTTGGTGAACTCTTTGTTTGATATTGGTTTCAGATACTGTAGCTTGGAATGTAAAATACAAAATATTGCGTTTTTCCCGTTTTCCTTCGTAGAGAGGCGATATTTGCACACAAATGCCACAGTTGAGGAAGTAAATTTCTTTCGATAAGCCAAATGCGATTTACTCTAAGAAACACCCTTAATTTTGGCTTCATATGTGACTCTGACTCAAAAACGAGTCGGGTGACCTCAGTGTTTTATTATTGAATTGCAATCAGCATATGAACATTCATCTTTCTGAAAGGTTTTTGAAAAATCTGTACGTTGGGTTCAGAGCCACTTTAAATTATTCATGTAAATTAAAAAAATACCACCTTTTTGAATTTTAATCTGCAAAATAACAAGACCGTTGGTGTAACTGGGGCAATGAGCTACAATTTAACGCCAAAAAAATAGTTCAGTCACATATCACAATCGATATTCCGCCTTCCGTTCACAAATCATAATGGTAAAAATAATTTTCCTCTATGCGCAGCGATATTAAAAGCGGTCTCTTTCGAAGTAATCTAAGTGAGATATATTGACCTTTTACCTTTTGAGATCACAAAGGAAATTAAAATGGTGATCAGGTTCAGTATAAGACCACCCCTCGATTTCTGCCCAGAAATATTAGTTTATCGCATAAAATTAAGAAAGCTGTCCCTCCATACTTTCCATTCTGCCCTCTTGGAGAGCTGTGCTGTCCGGTGCTTGTTGATCAGACTTTTGGGCAGAATTTCATGAATGGTACCTACAGTCAGTAGTGAGGCAAAACTGGTTCTTTCAAATTTAGACGTTTCATTTGGAATAATTCATTCGTTTGAACCCTCAGTGTTTGGCTCTGAATCATCTTATAATTGTATAATTGTAACACATCACTTTTTATATATCTTACTGCTACAGACAAAAAATAAATACAATTCTGCTGATTTCAGGCATATTTCCGCGAAAAAATGCCACTAAAAATACAGTACATAAAAGGCCACTTATCGCAACGGAAGGTAATTGTCTACGGCTTTTCAATTCTAAAAATAACTCAACTGAAATTAACATATCCCAAGGGCTATCCCGCAAGCAAGCTCTCTACTGGGGTCTCACGCAAGATTAATTTCGGGCTCGAGTCGCGCGAGTGGCGAACGAAGCAAGCGGTGAAAGGGGTCCCCCCAATCCTCTGGCGCCCGAAACAAATCGCGTGAGACTCCAATAGAGAGCTTGCTCGCAGGTTACCCAAGGGCCGAATTGGGCGTCTTCCTCTCTGTCCCTCATTTTCTCTTGATTTGGTAGTAAATAATCAGAAATCTAAAGTCGCTATGTAAGTTGCCAAAATTGAGTGAAAAAACACACTTAGATCGCTATTTGCAGACTAAAAAACTGATCTTCAGCTGATAAACGTACCTTTATAAGGAAAACAACACATAAAGCGCTTATACACATGGTGAAGCAATTCATTTTATGAAATCTGACTTGACGTTTCGTATGTGGCAACATACATTTTCAAAAGTAACCTTTATAACATGAAAAACTGTTTATATTTAAAAAGAAATTGCGAGTGATCTGGGCAAGACTAAAAATAGAAGTGACATGCTAATAAAGTGACAGCTTGTCATTGGTAAGATTAGCGAATGAAATAAGCCACCGGAATAAAGGTCGACATGTCACGCAGATCCACGAGTTCTCGCTCTTAGCACCGTATTCTCGCACGCAAACTCTGCATATATCGTATCATAAACAACGTAATTCTCGAGGAGATTCAAGAAAATTAACCCGTTCCATTTCGACGATAAAAAAGAAGTAAAGCTGCGATATGCAAGACATATAAACCGAAAGTTCGTACTCTGAGTTCAACGAGCGATATCTAGCGCAAATGTGCCTCAAATGTCCCTCAAAAAGCATCGTTCGATAGCTTTTTTCATGGATTTTGTCCGCCATTGCTCGTTTTGGCAATACCTTCAGCTAGCAGCATACATTTGATCATAAACATCTTTGTTTTTCACCCCGGCTAGATATGTCCCAAATATATGATCCCGGAGGTCACTGCGAAAACCAGCGGTTAAGGCCATTACGCGACAGTGTGAATAAGTCGCACGAAATGCGATGTCCGAGATTTCTGGCCATGTGCCAGTCTCACCGATATACGTAGAAAGGCAGTCGCAGCATTTGATCTTGTAAACTGCTCCCTGTCTGTTCTTCGGTTCTTCGTATTTGTTCTCAGCGTTGTCAGTAGTCGTCGCAAAGTAGTGTTGAGTCTGTGAGTAACATGGTTGTCAGTGAGGTTGTAGAGTCCGTTCGATAGCTGTAGAAGTGATGCAAACTATTAAAGACGCTGCAGTAACAGGTGTTGGGTTAGTGCTCATAGCGTTAGCTTCTGTGATGTAAGTGTCGCGTCTAACAAATTAGCGGTTGTAGTAGTTGTTACTGAAAACGTTGTCAAAGTATTTACCGTTTACGTTCTAGCTGCTCTCGTCTCGTTAAGGTCCGCTTTGTCAAGCCGGCTTATAAGATGCTGTAAAAATAGATGTTATTACTCGGCCGACTTCCACCGGAAGGCCGAGTCTAGATCTGGGCTTCGTTCTTCTTTTTCTTATTCTTTGTCGTCGTGTTTCATCCACAAAGCTCACTTCCGGCGTTTCTGCGCAAGCGCTAAAAAACATCAATAGTTCAAAGGTCGCAAGCATTGCATCACGCGCCTGTTGTTTTGAAGTTATGTAAATTTTTCATGTTAGCCAACCCGCCAAACACAAAAATATTATCAAAATATTCTGGTTTTGTTTAATCGAGGACTTTGCCATTTTCGATAGGCATTGAAAAAGAAGGAAATGAAATAAACTCCGTTCTCCTTAGGGGTTTTTCTCGTCTTCTCAGAAGCGTGTAATGATTAACGCATGAATTTATCAGTCATGTTTTATAATAGAAGGTTTCAAGTTACGCAGCCAGAATTGCGGTGTCAGATGCAAAACACCTGAAAACACTAGCCATTTTTTTGTGTGGCGAACTTGCTAACGAATTTAGAAAATTTGTCGTTTTCTTTACAAGAGGACTGAGCCATTTCGATTCGTGAACACCTCAATAATGCTGTGTGTATGTGAGCAATAGTTACATTTGTAACACGCTTCGCGAAAACCATCCGAAATTTATGTAAAAAATTTAGCTTCAGTGACTCTCGCGCGTCGTGAATCGCCAGGCGGGCGACCCGATTCGCATCGCGCAGGAAACGCGACGCGACTAGCCACTTACACAATGAGTGGAACTGAACAGTATTTCCACAGATGTATTAGCGTTTGATGATCACTCTCTATGGCAGCTCTCAAAACAGTTTTACCCGCTTTGCTCGTACGTAATCAAAGAAGGCCTTCTGTGAACCCAAAAATTATTTTCAATTTTTCTAGAATCAGAAAGCGTGCTCTGGCGCCGGCGAGAGTCCATTGTGAAGTGTTTTGTCTTCTGTGGCCGGAGGCACTGAAGAATATTTTTAAAACGCATTTTTGTTTTGTGAAAGTACAATGCGCCGAACATTATTGTGTTATTTCTTGGCAAGCGAACGTGTATAAAAATGTACCGGTGAGCGTAAACTCACGAGCGAGTTGGGAAAAAGTTACTCAGGCAAATGGTCGCAATAAGAGCAGCTCAAGAAATCGAGTGCTAGCTGTTAAGAAATGAAAATAAAAATATTAAGTGGTTCCCTCCAAACATGAGGCTTATCATGTTGAGGGATTTGGGCGATATGTTATACACTTGACATAGCATCCGAGATTGGTGAACAAACAGCCGGACAAAACACAAGACGGTTGTCGGACATTCGGCGCAGCAGATGCCATAGAGAAAATAAAGTATGGAAAGGGATTCAGATCTCGTTGTACTAACTTTATCATAATATTGCAACCGTGTAGCTGAAACAGTAAAGTAGCAAATTGCAATTTGCCACTTGGAAGGCCGAGTGAAGGCCAAGAATTGCCTCTTGCTGCACATAGCATGCGGCCAAAATGGAACATTGCTATTTGAAGGCGATCACTGGTCAATGGGAGACTGTCTTCTATACAATTTCTACTGAAGTGAATGAAGTGGCATTCTCTTTAAGGCTAATGCACTTGAGAGGCTAGTGCTGGCAGCAAATGTTCTAAGAGAGCCAGAAAGTGATAATCTGAAGGCATTTACATCCTCTTGTAGTTTTGCTTTAACAATAGGCTCGAGTTGGTTCGCCAATTACTTCACATGCGCTGTGGAGCAATATGGGGTGTGCGTATTGTTGGGTGACTTTCTTCCTGATTAATTAAGTCAGCTAGTTCTAGTTCTAGTAATGAGTACGGTATTGAATGAATTTTGCAACCAGTGATTTCTTTTGCAACTCTCAAGTTATTTTAGGACGCCAATGCCCATTTTTTTTTATTTAATTTCAATGCATGTAAAATTCATCATTGTGATGTTTGCAAGGGTGAATAATGAAAGTTGTTCAGTGTTGTTCTTGTTGCTGAAGCTCCCATAGATTCATACTGATCAGTCCTTCCCCATGCATCGTCTCTGAAAAATGTCCAGAACATGTTGAAATTGATTAAGTTTGAAATACACAACTGTTAATGGACACTCCAGTCTTTTACATTGTAGCCGACTAAGCAAGGGATGCAGTACGCTGATTTTCCATAACCTGTAATTAACATAATTAACGGATGAATTTATGTCAACAAGAATACCAAATTAAAATGCCCACGACCTTTGGGCTTTTTACCTAATCGAGCAACACGACATAAAAGAGAGATAAAGAACAAAAGAGGCAGCTGAACTCGAGACATTCACACCAGCAAATCGCATAAATTCATTCTATGGTTGAAATCGTCTTACTAAAATTAAGGTAGATAAGGCGCTTATTTTTAAAGAACTGAACTGCGGAGCCGTATTGAAAGGATTTATTATTACCCTTTAGTAAATAAATAAACATAAATCTCGATCAGTCACTTATATGTAACTTTCATACCAGATTGAAGTCACGCTTTCAATAAAGACTAAGATTTTGCTTAGATCCGCTACGTAGCGGGGAAAGACAATAACGACAAAAAATGTGAAAAGGCTTAAGACGGAATCCACCAGAAGTTCGAGTAACAAGTGGACAAAACCTTGTACCAAGATTATTTTCTTCGTATTGTAAACTTCTGTTCGACTGTTTTAAATATCTTCTCAAAAAAAATCATTTCGAATTCTAGCAACACCAAACGTCGAAAACGAATGTTGAAGTAATGTATGAAACACTCAAAAGTACTGGTGAAATGAAACTGATGATGAAATTATGCCTGTGTTTGCACAAGCTCTCTAACTTTGAAATTTATTTTCTCTCGTTCCCATGGGAAATTTTTTTCGATGTTATTTCAGGCAGTTACCAATGTATTTAGCTTTAAGAAAATGTAAAAATGACTGTAAAATACTTAAAATATTCCGGTACCAGATTTTTGTCCACTAAAACCTGAAATTGCTCGATTTTCTAGCGGATTTCGTCTTAATTTTAGTCTATATTTAACCTTATACTTTATAATTAAAAGTGTGCTCGTGTCAGAGGAAATGCTCGTACCTGTAGGGAAGAAAGCCAGTACAAATTGTTTTCAAACACCACAGCCTTTTAAATTTCATATTGTTTCCATATCTTTAATTGATCAGGATATCTTTTTTCGCTAATCTTTCCAACCCGTATTTCACGGAGGAATGGAACAAGTCTTCGCCTGTAACCGGACGTCCGCGATTTTTGGACAGAAAAACCGATCTCACCAGAGTCCGCGTTCTTGGCGCTGACCAAACGAAAAGCGGGCTCTGGGGACGAGATTGAGCGCGGGCATTATTTGTGCTCACCCCACTCCCCCACCTAACCGTTTCAAGGAAAAGTAGAGTTAAGGAAGTTATGGCGTCAGACTTGTTTTCTGGCGGTCATGTAGATCGACGATCTTTGTGTTATATTTATCTCTCTAGAGTCATGTCCTTGTTTTGAATTTTATTTGTAAACGACACAACGTTATAATACAACACAGGTTACAATACAACGATTCTCCTTAAGGATATACGTAAGCTTCTTGATTTCCTCATGAAATCCTTGGCAAGTATTATAAATCCCCAATGTTCTGTTGACAAGTTGTTACTGACTGACACCCAAATCATAGAAACAAGAGGAGAAGGCTTATAAAAATTATCTAATTATTTCTGAGACAAAACATTTATCACGCACTAAAACTGACGCCTTTAGAGAGGTACTCACTGTCAAGACGTACTCAGTAATGTGGTTAATTTCCACAGCTATTCTCTTTTTGGAAGCTTGGAAAAACTCACCGCCGATGTAATGATAACCTCAGGCCACATATAAGCCGGCTATATGATCATATCATGCATGTGTACCTGATGTAAGTCGCGTGTCGGAGAGATTTCCTAAGTGCGATATCTTATCTTCTGAGAGGTCTTTCTGTTTCACCTTGGAGAGTAAGTGAAAGCCATTTATCTTTCCTCGGGCTCATTTATCTTCCCTTGGGCTCATTTCCGCCTCATTTTCCGTACATTTTATCCGATAGGTAGGCTATTGAGCAGTTCTCTGACGTTCATGAACTGCTTGATGTTTAATTTTCCGGCCAAGATAAGTTGCAAACAGCTTAGCTTAGCTGTTTGTTAGTTTATTTAATTAATGGGGCAATGCCACCTGATTTTTTGTCACACGTTCAAGGCGCAATGTCAGTTATTCTTAGGGTTACTTTTCAGCAAAAATGCTCGTCAACAACGTGGTTCATATTCGATGAAATGTTTACTTGTGCACAGTACTACCACTAATTGTCTTTAGCTCCGGATTTAAAAAATGTTGGTGGATTGGAAAAAAAAAGTGCTGAACTCTGATCGACACTTGTTTCCACTTCGAACAATCACTTATCGTTTTATTCACAGTTCTCTAAATATATTTTCACAGTTGCGTAAGAGTACTAGGTCAGATATTTTGTGCGGTTTGACCAAGCCGCGCTCCAAAGTCCTCTTGGGGCTGCATGTTCCCCTTCCCTTAACGGGTGATCTTGTTCATCAAATTAATAGGCGCGCTGTATTTTGGTAACGTTGCTGTTATCGCCGCCCGGTTAGCTCAGTGGTAGAGCACCGGACTACAGGTCGCGGGTTCAAACCCCGGCCGGACTAACACTCAGGTTCTTTAAATAACTGAGGAGAAAGTGCTGCCTTTGTAATTACATCTGCAAACGGTTAGACTTTCTAATCTTCTCGGATAAGGACGATAAACCATAGGTCCCGTCTCACAACACTTGTTCCTAATGTCTTGACATTCATCTGTGGGTTGGGTGGGTGGGTGAGATCAAAAATGGACTGATAGCGGCTGCCTGAGCCGCCTTTACAGGCTGACATCCGATCTTACCCTAGAGAAGAATTGTAAACCGCCATGAAACTATGTGAAATGTGCGGTATTTAAATCCATTACCATTACCATTATGAGCAAATTCAACTGAGCGTCGCTAGCTAGTTTGAAACTTGCTAACTACCTAGTTTTTTCTCGCTTATGACAATGGTAGATTGCTTGCTAGCAAACGTGCGAACAGATTAAAACACGCAGTCCCAGCCGCTGCTTGTGTTGAAGCAAAATCACCAGCTGAATTTGTGACCCCCCAAAAAATTACCGAAACGTCTTGAGGCTATTTTCGCGTTTGCTTGCCACTGCATTTCCTTAGTGCTAGCGAAAACATGCGAAAACGTGAATGGTGCGGCAAGAAGGTTTGAGAATTGAGATCTGCAACGCGGTTCCGCCGTTCATGTTTAACTGCATGCCATCACGACTCTCATATTAATTAGCAGCCGCAGTATCATTTCAATGTCATCAACAAATTAGGCCAATGAGACCTCTTTTTGAAAACTTAAATAAACCTAATGTGCAAGCCAACTTCAATGAAATAAACAGCTATAGTGCTAGACAGTCTTTTAAAAGGCACTTATGATTAGATTCACAGCCTGGTATGGCCTTTTCTCAGATTTAGTATTAATCCTTATGCCGGCCGCGAGTTGTTTTCTAGCTTAATCCATTTGTTGCCAAATGGCGTAAAAAAAATGATGAAAAAACCTCAATACTATAGCATTTTTTTCATCATTGTTATTTTTTC
>JAEMWC010000221.1:427500-452500 GCA_016490735.1 Pachyseris speciosa
ACGTAAACGATGAAGCAACAGTTTGATCTAAGAGTTTACAAAAAAGTTAGCATCGTGCAAAGTTTCATGTTAGTATGGTTTTATGGATCATGTTTAACTGCATGATATAAAGACTCTCAGATTAAGAGTCGTATCATTCCAGGCTATTACGTACATACCAGATTAGTTAAATAAGATATTATTTCGGGGCATAAATCTGTAAAATCACGCGACTCCTTTTAAATGCGTAATAGATGCCAATGAAATGAGAGGCCCAATTTCCAAATAATTAACTACAGTTAATATTGTAAATATCGCTATAAAATCATGAAAAAGACAAAAGATGACATTCCACAAGGACAATAATTCTTTTCGAAGAAAAGTATGGTCTGGCGTTTTCTCGGAGTTCATATTAATCATTATGGCCGCTTGTGGCTTTGTTAGCTTGTTGTATTTGGACCATTTCAGTTACTGCACGACACTGGCAAATTTCTCGATCATTATTCCTCGTCAAAGACGCTAAAATTGTCATCAAGGCGAGGCAAAAACTTCCTCCACAAGAATGGTTTTAAGATTTAATGCTATCACAAGAGTAAGTTCGATCTCATGGTGTATATATTGTAAACAATTCTAGAAAGGATCAAAATCCCACACGCGTAATATGATAAAAAAAAACATATTAGTTACACTCATTAATACCAACAAATATTGCTCCTGGAGTATATCTATCGCACGTTAAAAAAATTGGCTTTCTTTGTCTGTATTAGATGCCTTGGCAAAATGAAGTAAACAAAAGGGCTGTGCGACAAAATCTAAAAAAGATAAAAAAAATTACTCAGACTATGCACCACAGGTTTAGTTGGAGATTGACTCCTAGTTTTTGCTATTCCTTTTGCTTGGAATACAATGTGTAAAATATTGTGCGTTTTACCCGTTTTCCTATGAGAGAGGCTATATTCACCTTAATGACATAACTGCCATTGTTTGGGGACTAAATTTGTTGTAATGAGCGGAAATGTGACATATCTAAAGCATGCCACCTCAGATATGAAACTTTTCCGTAAAAAAGCCTTTATGTGGTAGGCCTACTCTTATCGCCATTATTAAATTAAAAGCAGAGTCTGATTTTCTTATATTTTATTTCCCTTCACTTTAAAACAAGATCGTTGGGGGTAATTGTGGCAGTAAACTACAATTCACCGTATTCTAGCAATTTTCAACGCAACACCAAAAACAAAGTTGGGTCAAATATCACTATCCGCCTCCCCCTTTCGCTCACAAATCGTTAAGGTAAAACTAATGACTCCTTATCAAATGATATTAATAGTCCCAATATTCATTTCCATCCACAAAGAAGGTAATTGGCATTTTATTTTCACGCAAATGGGGTATTAAGTGCGCGCGGTGAAAATATGGGGGATCGAAATTAAAAAAGTCGGTATTTGTCTTTTGTTCGTTAATTATCCTCTAACGCGTTATTTCCTATTAAGGAAGTACTATTATCTCCACCGAAGGCTCCACGGTCTCCTAAATAAGGCCAAGCTATTATAGCTCTTGAAGCGTAAAGTGTATAAAAGGGCACGTTTCGCAACAGGAGGTCATTCAATTCTTTTTTCACTTTGCGTTCAAGAAAAGCACCGCAAGTAGGTTCTCCTTGCTTGGAAGTCGATCTTCCTAACTTTATGAAGATGAGTACCAAATTCGCATGGATTCTATTGGCCAGTTTGGTTTTTTCCCTCTTATCTTCGGGCACTGCATTTTCGGCAGGAGCAATGAAGCCAGAATTCGGCAAGAAACGTACACTGGCAAAACTAAGGGGATTATCCTATGATGATCAGGTATTTAGAATTAACAAAATCCAACGTTAATCGTGATCTTTCTGTTCTCAAACACAGTCTTGGCTTTTTAAAGTCTACAGACCCAGTTTGAAAGCACTGAGTCCACCTTAGAAGAAAATCTAAAGCGTGAGCTGGCATGTGTGCTGCATATAAAACAAGTTTGAAATCTGTTAACGCTCAACAAAGCCTGTTTCTTTGTGCAAAAACTCTCACGCAGCGGGTCCCCATCAAAACATTTTATATTTTGCTATTTTTCCCTTTACTCTCACGAACTGGAAGTTTCGTAAAGTTTTGCTCTATTACAACACAAAAGTGAGAGGAACTACCTGGTAAAATATCACCATATTATAGCATGCTTAGACTTAAAATTAGCCGTATGCATAAGAACTGCATCTGATGCAACTTCTGACATAATCGGAACAGAGAAGAGAACCAACAACAAACTAAACCCACATAAGATGTCGAGTCCGCATACATGGTGTATCAATAGGCTGAATTAGCAAAGACAACGTGACGACTTGACAGCGGCGCGCGCATATCATATAGGAGCAGGAAAATCGCCATTGTATGAATTGTAAATTACGCTTAAATTATTTCACAAATATATCTTGGAACTAGAAAGTTTGTAAATTATACCTCGAATACCAGTATAGCTTTGCTTGTAGACGCTTATTTGTCAAGCTGGCTAGTTTTGCAATTAGTTAAAGTGTTGTTTTACTCAATAATTCTGGCTACCTACATTGCCATATTTCTCATTTTTATAGCATCAGACCCCCTACAGAAATTACTAAACCATTTGGAAATACATAAAATCGACTAATATTGTTGCTATTTTATGGGGGTAACTTATAAGAAGGACCCTTTCATAAGAGAGTTTGCTTTGTCGTCATTGACTTTCCGATCTATATTTCCATTTCATTTGAAGCCGGCTAATCGATTAATTTCGCGTGTTTTATATCTTATTATTTTACAGCGAGGGAACTCCTTGAGGGAAAAATGTGAGAACCTATATCCCTGCACAGAAGACTACAGAAGAGAAAGCCGTTCAGTCACATTTCGAGGACTGACACCGGATGAAGAATAAACACGGTTAAACCAACTGGACTAGATTCCATTAACATTTAAACAAAATGTACTAATTGTCTGACTAGATTGTGAATTGCTCTTGAGAGACAATTTAAATTAATTGCCTTGTAAAACTTTCTATATACGTTTAGTAATTAACAAATAAGCTTATGAATTAATATTCTGTTCCACTTGGAAGAAATAAAAACAGCATCATTGAAACGAATTTGCAATTTAATTCCCTTCTACAAAAATCTCATAATCAACTGCTGTCACTTACTTGAATGAACTCATTCATTCGTTCATTCATTCAGTCATTCATTCCTCCATTTATAATTGTAATACATTTTGCTAATGATCAGTTCCTAGTAAATTGTGGGTAGATCCAATCCTTTGTGGGGGCAAACGGCCATTTTAAGACGTAATTTGACATTGTAATTTTGACCTTTGTCCCCACAAAGGACTGGATCTACCCACAATTCTCCAGGAACTGATCATTAGCAAAATGGTGTATTGAACTGAGTGGAGTGCAATTTGGTCTGAAATCATACCTGGAACAAGGGAACAAGCGTGGAGGGCGAGTTCGATTTGAAATCGCAAGTATGATCTCAGACCTAAATTGCACGACACGAAGTTCAATTACCACTTTGTTACACCCATTTTGAAATCACAAAGTTTTGTCAACATTAATATTTATTAAAATTAATATTAATTGTATTTATATTAATATTAATCTCCTAGTATTAATACTTATTTTTTATTTTGGTATTTATAAACTTCAGGATAAATAATGATTGATAAGTATTATTTCATTTTCAGTTTGAGTAAAAGTGGATGCGATTTAGAGCAACAAAATAATGCGATTTGATTCTTTGTAACATGAATAAGTCTGTTTGTAAAGTAGGCGTATGCACCACCGCCCGCCTTTATGGCTAAAGAGCTGCATAGTTTAATATTTTTTATGGGCACGATTATTGACCATTATTGATTATTAAGTACCATGAAAGAAAAGGCGAATTTTCAATCGTTACTTTGATGCTAGGGCGACGTCGAATACGACATTCGACGAGATTTCCACACCGGAAATTATCTTTCCTTTGCAAAGTATTCGCGAATCGCACTAATTTTGTTAATAATAATAATAATAATAATAATAATAATAATAATAATAATAATAACAATAATAATAACCTTAGGACCAAGGATTGGCCCCGGTTCTAGGAGACTGTAGGAAGCAATCCATAGCACTGAAAACGATAATGATAATAATAATAATAATAATAATAATAATAATAATAATAATAATAATATAAGAGAAGTTAAAGATATGCATCAAATGGGAACTCGGAAAAAAAATCCGAGCCCCAGATGGGATTTGAACCCACGACCCTCCGTGATCTAGTCGGATGCTCTAACCACTGAGCTACTGGAGACTCTTGTGGTGAGCAAGGGTGAAATGTGGGTATTGACTAGAACTGCATCACGCAGTTACATAGTCAAATTTTAAACGACCATATATGACTCATAACTGCATCGCGCAGTCACATTAAGGCATATCAGCGATAGCACCTCGCTAACTGCATCACGCAGTGCGTGATGCAGTTAGCGAGGTGCTATCGCTGATATGCTCAGTGGTTAGAGCATCCGACTAGATCACGGAGGGTCGTGGGTTCAAATCCCATCTGGGGCTCGGATTTTTTTCCGAGTTCCCATTTGATGCATATCTTTAACTTCTCTTATATTTACTCGCTTTGGTGGTTGGTTAATAATAATAATAATATTTATTACTTATATTGCGCCTTTTCTATACAATATTCAAAAGCGCATCACAATAGTATATAACTTAATAACTAAACTTACACCTCTAATTTTCGTTCTAAATCGCGTCCTCTTTCTAACCTATTGAAATGAAAACCTCTCCTGATCTGAATAAACAAATATTAATATTGACAAAAAACACAGTATGATTTCAAAATGGGTGTGTCATGCAATTTTGGTCTGAAATCATACTTATGATTTCTGAAATCGATTTTGAAATAACGTGTACGGATTTCAGATCGCGAAATTGCACTCCACCCAGTTCAATTTCCATCATAAATCCGTTCATTTTTAAAATCTGTTTACGAAAAGAGACATTTATTCGTAACGTTTATTCTATTATTTTTCATTTCACATTCAGAAAGTATTTTCTATAACTGACATCATAGAATTCAATGTTTTTGAAAATGTTGTTGGTATGGGCACATGTAGAGGTCGCACCGCCAACGTTCACACTGTGTTCAAGGCTAATAGTCTAGAAAGACACCCTGTTGAGGACGATAAATAGCAAAATTGCATACCTTGTTTAATTAAGATTCAAGACCCTGAAAACCATACCCTGTCTGGCGGAACATACCCGTTTAGGCCAAACAAGGGAGTACCTCTCCCCGGGTCAAACGTGTAGCACTTTGAGTTTGAAGTGTTGGTTGCCCAGATGCTAACACTGAGATTTGACGTTATCTACACAATAAATGTAAAGATCTAAAAATAAGTTAGAACAAGGCCTTTTAAATCCAACAAAGATTCAAGTCGCAAAAATACCGAGAGGAGGCTTGACCCAAAGACCCTCCTCTATTCCTCTTTCCCACGCCTCCCCTATGGACCTGAGTCAGATTTACTATATAACCACCTGATCCAATCTTGTAAAACCATTGGCTATAATATCACCACCAAATGTTGAAAATTCTCATGTTAAAATATGGCTATTCCTCATAAGTGTAAAATCTATAATTTCAGCGAAGTTTGTGTCAGAGATTCGGTTAGCAGTCTCTCCTTCCATTTCTGGTCTTCACTTCTTCCCGAAACTTCACGACAACAAATTCATGGCGACTGAAGACAATGTATTGCTCGATTATAGCCGAATGCTTTATTCTTTGTCTTCACAAGCGTGTATTTGTTTAGTGTTTAAAATCGTGATTCATTTCATTTTCCTCAATAAACCCCAGTGGATGGAATTTACAGCATCAGCAGCAGAAACCACAAGTACCACGAATGTCTTTATCAAGTACACGCGGATCGAATCCGCCATCATCCGTGGTTTAAAACAGCTGAAACATCCCTCCTGAGTCGATGTTCAATGGGAGACATTGGGAAATTGGTCTTACTTTTCGAGCCTCCACTAGATTTGCTCGAGAGAGGCAAATGGACGTGATAATAGTGTGCTGCATAAATTACCAAAAT
This sequence comes from Pachyseris speciosa, assembly GCA_016490735.1. Taxonomy (NCBI): domain Eukaryota; kingdom Metazoa; phylum Cnidaria; class Anthozoa; order Scleractinia; family Pachyseridae; genus Pachyseris; species Pachyseris speciosa. The sequence continues at coordinate 433,602 of JAEMWC010000221.1, forward strand.
TTACAAGGTAGACTTTCTCTCAAACTTCGTTTTCAGCCGTAGTAATGATCTAAAGCATAATACATCAAGTGCAGCCTTCAGACAAGATGATAGAAAATATGTTTACAGCTTAAACGTCCACCCTAATCATTTTTAGAGCAAACCAACGCAGTCTGAAAATGGCCAAATATGCTTATCGCCCATGGCCAAAATATAATTTCCCCCAAATAGATTTTCTAATATTTAGAAATTCTAGTACCTGTTTAAGCTCTGCTGTGAATTTGGTATCTGGGAAGAGAATACTTTTGGAGCCTGAAATTGCGGAATTGATCGAGATTGTTTTTGTTGTTTATCAAAATGACCGACAGGCAACATAGTAAAGCCATCATTTTCTACTTAGCATTAGTTTGAAAGTAGAAGAATAGCCCTACCTTCTGGTGGAATGTCGTTTGAATTGGCTCATATTCACTCTAGAAATAGACTCATATTTGTCGGCCAATTCAGAGTAAAAACTTTGCTCAAAACATGGGTTGGAGGCGGGTATGATCAATTGTGGTTACCATGCCAACGATACAGGTGACCCTTATATGGCCATTTTCGTTCATCCCCCCAGGCAACCTACCTCCACACAAAAAATGAAGGGGGTAAAAATTTTCATTTTCAGCTTTGCTACACTTTCTCAGAGACCTGCTCTTAAATCACATTTAATGTGATGAAATTAAAACCTCGTGAAATTTGTCGTTTATTAGTTTAAGTGATTTCGGTACAGTTAATCATATGATTTCGAGTGCAATTGGAATAAATAAGCACTCTGAGTACATTTTTCTGAGGCCAGAGAAATGCAGGGCCACCAAGTTTGTAGCTCTTTGAGTAACAGTAATTTCCATAGTTGCGCTTCGGCTCACAAAAGAAGCGAGGACTCCTATGTGAAAAATAACAGTTTGTTCAGTTTGCCTCTGAAACGTTTTTCCTGGCCTTACTTAAGTGGTGGTGAAACGATCCTTAAAGGATGCGGAAAATGCATGGTCGTGATGTGGAGTGTTGTCGATGTAATTCAAAGAAGTAATCGACCAGTTACAGACAAACCATGGAAACAGTTTTCTTTTGACTCTTAATTTTCCTTCTTAAGGAAATTTTATTCTTTGCAGATGTATTGTAATCTTCAAAATTTCAACAATTTACATGGCAGTGGTAAAACTTTCCATTACCTTTATTTATGGAGGGATGATATGTCCAGCTTATCGTTTTGGGTGCTTTTGCTCGGCTCTCTCACTTACCGAGTGTATATCAACGAGCCAGTTACGAGAGGCTCCTTCCTGACAGTACCACTGGATGAACAGTAAATAAAGAATGCTAAAACCAGATGTTTTATCTTCCCACATCCCTCAAGAAACAAGACAGCTTTCTATTTACTGTCAGTCAGTCAGTCAGTACCTCTTACTTTGAACTGAAACTCGGTAATAGCATAGCATCTTCAATTTACTGTTCATTTTCACCTGTCTATTGTCAACTCGGCGAACGGGTATATTTTAGTCATGTCATTTTTGCGCCACCCTTCAAATACTGTAAAAAGCTGGCTCCAAAATAAAAAGGCATCATGGTAAATTTCGAGAAAAATGTCTTTCAAGAAGTAAAAAAGGCCACAATTTCCATAATAATGTTTTAGCCCAATCCTCTTGGTAAATAATTCCTTCATAATTCGACATTAATACAAACAGCTCTGCGCCAGGCCGGAAAGATACTCTAACACGGCAAAACCGTGGTAATGATGTTACAATATCAATAGAAGGATCTGTCAGAGCATTGAGGGATAATGATCAGAAACTTCATAGACGAAAACTGATAATCCCAAATAAATCAAATCCTTCGAGGATTTTTTGGATTAAAATGGTTACTATTGATCATTTAATTAACATGTCCATCATGTTTTGGTTGTACAATAATGCACGCAGGAATGCTGTTAAGCGAAAACTGGCACTGATGGTATTCTTTGAAGTGAAATTAAGAGAGAAAGTACAAATTTTGAGTTCGGTCATTTGTTTGAAAAAAATGCCAGTAATACTCATCCTTCCACGAGCTCAGAACAAACCAAAAAAATATCCACTTCGCGACAGGAATAACACCCACTACCTTTTGTATCCTTGGTCGGACTATCCGGGCACCAAGCTCCTTAAAGACTGCAAGCTAAGTCATTAATGGGGTCTACATGCTGTTTGGGTCAACTATGTCAAGATTTCAACTTGTCTGGTTAATGAGAGAAGAACGGACGGCTTATTGAGTTCTCGATTGGTCATGAAATAAAAAAGATTGTGTATGTACCATCACACCAGTAAAGACACAGAAAGAAATTAGCAAAAAGAAGCCGGAAAACAATTGCCTGACATCGCTTTCTCAAAAATAATATGTTCACTTCGCTTTTGGCGAACTTGATCTTGTATCGAATAGAAAGTCTGGGCAAATTCAGATCGTCATTTCTATACGGTACTTCCTACTCTCACAAGAAAGCTGTGTCTTTAATGGTGAGGAGAAAGGCAAATTCGAACATTTATTTATTATGAGCGACCTCTGGCTTTGTTTATCCGCTGCTGTTTATTTTCTTTTTGGAGCAAATATTAATATTTTAATTCAGTAATGAAATGTCCTGACATGAAATCTCAAACGAAGATCACGTTGAGATTCAATGATGACGAAGATTAAAAAATCTACAGATAAGGGGTTCGAAATCTGCTGAACGGTAAAACGATAAAAAGTTTTATTTGTTTCTATTGAACAAATTCTTAACTTCTGTACGTTGTTATCCAAAGTTAGTCCCCTTTTAGCTGAAGTGAAAACGGAATTAGTCAAAATACTCTATACAGAGAAACGAAATGTTTTCTATTCTATGGTAAATATAAGGTTTATTGTTTATTGTTATATCAACATCAGATTCGGAACAAGAATAGGATAAAGGTACAGAAAACGCAATATAAATTTTCGATTTCTTGAAAACAGTTTACTTTAAAGACCTTTCAAGTCCCAGTTACATAAAGTGATGTAAAAATGCAATTAATGAAACCTTACAACGAAAATTGTCGGCAGAGTTCATTACACTCCATTATCGAAAATAGAATGGGGTAAAAAGCAGAAGTATTAACATCATTACATTACACGCATTTCTCCCATATATCTTGAAATTACCTTCTTTCAGTTCAAGATGTTCAATGGATTAATAGCCTTCCATTCAGATGTGCTGGCGAGTTTTAATGATAGCTTTTTACCACTGTTGCTATTGCTCTGTGTTTACCCAAACATACAAAGCTAATCGAAAACTGGTGATTCAGCGTTGCTAAAGTTTTATTAATCAACTTAATTAATTCCAGACTTTCAAAAGAAATCCATTACCGCTCGCCTTTTTAGCTATTTCTTTTGTGTGTCGGGTAAGATCTGATCAATTACTCGAGCTCATAACAACTGTTTTATTTCACATGAGTTATTTATTCATTTTTTTTTCAGTTCTCTGTACAAGATATGAAAGTATAGGACCTCAATGTTAACTTGGAACACGTGTGAAAAATAAGAATAGCGATAGCCCTTTGCTCTTTATAGTTCATGGTAGTTCATACTGCAGGAAAACTTGATGATGCTTCACCGCAAACGGAGTAATTCACCCTTTATTGGAGAAGCAAGTGGGCTGCACGCGAGCTACTCTTTAGCACACAAAACAAAACAAAACGAAACGAAATTAGAAATCTCGAGATAATGAAGTGATTTATTTTCCAGAAAAAAAAACTCCATTAAGGCAACAGCTGATCGGTTAAAAGATTGAGATAAAATGCTTTGCAATAACCGCCTACGAAAGATTTCAAAGGTAGCACTAAATATATCTCTAAACCTTAAATCTCAGGCATTGTTTTGCTGACGCAGTTGCGCCCGCAGAGAAGCTGGGTGAGCTGACAGTTTTAATTGCGTTGGCCGGTGGCCTGCAAACTCGGTAACGGAAGCATACGTCTTTTCATTGTTTCAGGCGAGTCAAAACAACAAATATGCAAGCTATTAGGATCATTTCAAATGCATTGCATGAAAGGAGCCGATTCTCAAAAACTCCTGCAATAAAAGAGACAACAGTAGCAGCAAGTATAAAAGAGCACGCAAATCGGCTGTGTAATTCACGACTCTCTTGTTCAGCAGACCAGAAGTTGACCGTAACGTGTACAAACCGTGAAAAACTGCCAGCATGAATGCAACAAGATCGATTTTTCTACTCTTCATAGTTGTTTTATCCGCCTTTTTATGCCAGAAGAGCGAAGCTTTTACTGCTGGAGCAGGGAATATCATGAAGCGAGACTACCGTCATGAACAGGTAAAAAAGAAATTTACACTTTAACATTCACCTTAGAAAGACAGAGCACTGAATCGTGTTAAGCTTTTCCGGTATGCATTGATATTTTTATCCTTAATGTTAATAGGGGACGATGGGGTCAAATGAGAAAATAAGACACAAGTTTCAAACCAAGCAGCACCAAGGAAGTGTATATTGCTTAAGAGCTTCGGATTTCATTCACAAACACCATCACCATCACCATCTCCATCACCGGTCAAACTAACTTCTTCCATGGGCTTAGAGGTCTGAGCCATGCTTCAAGTTTAAATGATTAACATCATCCATGCGAGGAAGAATTGCTTATGAGCTTTTGAGAACGCCTGTCCACTTGTACAACATTACCTCGTCGCTTCTTTTTCCAAATTTAATTTCACCTCATTTATTTATTGTTTTTTGGAGGGGTCTTCCCCCATTAAACATTACCGAGAGCTATGAAACAATTGCACATTTAGTTTTAAAGGATAGAGGAAAGTTTTGTAAATGCGAAAGTGGGGGTGAAACCGTCCCTCTAGTGCAAAAAATATTATTCGGTGCTCAGCCACGCCCACTGGTGAAGAAAATCTTCGCCATCAACTGAGCTTCTTTAAATCGTTGCTGACAGAACTGACAGTCATTACCGTAATGCAGGGCTGGTTTAACGACCAGACGTTTTTAGTGCAGCTGGTCCTATAATGGATCACTCATATTCTTGTTTAATGGAAACTTTTCCCGTTCCACAAAATCTTGTTCAATTAACGGACCCGGCGTCACGCCTAACTGAAAACAATCATGACAAAGGAAAACTGTTTTGATATTGGCTTAGCTTTGTTCAAAAAGCCGGACAGATTTGAATTACTTTGTTTCTATTCGGATGAAAATATGAGCTATGTCACTTGCAGAGTTTCGTTTTCAGTTGGAATCCTTGTTTTGATCTGAAATATTCAGACCTTTCCCTCAACTAAATCGTTGTTTTCTGAATTTCTGTTTTTTTTTTAAGATCGAACAATTTTTTTTCGGCATGCGTATTCATTCCGATATATAGTGATTGTACTTGATTTTCCTTAATTATAGTCGTCCTAGGAGAAAAGTGCAGTTCACAAGGAAAGGAACATAATTTTTAGAGAGTATATTATCTTTGCCGCCTTCAATGTTCCAAAACTTTCAACTTAACATTTTATAGCCTTTAGTAATTACGTAGGGAATTCAGATTTTAGAGGAAATGAACCAGAGACACATTGAACAAGTCTAAATCTAGTCATTTTCTCTGGGGGTAACCTGAAGCTTGCATAATAAATTAGGATTTCACACAGTAACTTTTAACAAGGTAACTTTTAGTATCTGAGGTTCTGGTGTTGATGCATACAGATTTGAAAAGTATTACGACAGTTTTATCTGGTTAGACTATATAATCATTAAAATTTTGCAGTGATGATCGACTAAAGCCGGGCTGTTGTTACACCTTCACAAAGCTTCCTAGACACTAAAATTATACTTCCTATGGCGCTAAAAAGCAATCGCCTCTTTTATAGTTTTGCAAAACCAAATTTCCTTTTAATAAACAAAACGTTACCGATGGTTTGTTTTGTTTGTCGTGTTTTTTTTTTCTATCTGGCAGCTGTGAAAATATTTTGGTTGGAAGATGTTTTGCCTGTTTATGTTTTCTTTTCTCTTATTAAAATTGAGAAAAACCTCCATTGGTGAAGAGAAAAAATTGTCTCAAAAAAAAGCAATTTTCCCGGTTTCTTAGGATTATTTCTCCTAATTGAATTTGACCCACACCACCTCTTCACTGCAAAACATGGGAAGTTTACAAGCTAAAGAAGGCCTGGGGCGACTTGGCATTTTGATTAAACTTGGGTTTTCATACGGAAACCATATTACTTCATTTGAATATTGGGTAAGTTTTGATCAGAATAGAGAAATGAAACGAAAAAGAATCAGTTTTTGTTCAAAATAATTGGTGAAATTCGGCAAAATGTAACTAGTTTATTCATGACAGCCCCCGAATGGAGTTCTAAATGGCTCATTTTTTGGATAATTAGAAAATTATTTTTTAAAAAAACTAGAGTTTATTCTTTCAGCAGCTGGGTTAATTTATTTCTTAGTTGGGCCACGTAACAAAAACAAATACCTTAGACTCTTGTTTTCATATAAAATTAAATTTTACTTTTCTGAATCTTCGTATTCTTTCGTTATCATGGAGTAAAGAAAATCCTTTCTTCTATTTCGTCATCTAGGAAAGAAGCGGACCTAATTATTTTTCAACCTGATAATTTGGTTTAAAAGATAAGCATTTCGATTTCATTCTATACACTGCACATTGTCTGAAGAATTCACAATTTATTTTGATAAACTCTCGAAGCCTGTCTGCTTTAAAATTTACTTAGTAAACTTGAATTTAATTTGATTGGAGTATTTCTTTCATAAGAGCTTTCGTTACTAGCATCAGTCGCGGTTCCCAGCTTTTCAAGTTTATTTATGATTGAGAGCTTTTCGTCTTCTCAAAGGAGTTCAGGTATTATTAAGTGTTGCTCGCTAAGATTGCGTAAAAGCTAAAAGCAATTTTTCAAACATTTCTTACTCCCACGCAGTCATGCAATGTGAGTCTCGTTCAGTTTGTATTAACACTATGAAATTAAATCTTTTTGATAACAATATTGTGGACTTGGTATAGGTTCTTCCAATATTCGAAAAACATGACTTTCTTATCATGCACATCAAGTGGAGCACTTCATTATGAACCATGTCAACACTCTCTATCGCGCGAGTACCTATTTTTTAAGATTAGAATTTGGTTTCAATTATTTTTTTTTTTTTGTATTTTCAAATTCCAGATGTTTATTTCCGTTACTCTGTTTTAATTTCACTGTAGCTCTTTTTTCAAAACGTTGTTCCGCGGTGGATATCAAACAAATCAGAATAGCTATTGTAAATATTTTTCAATTTCGTTGAATTTAATTTCCTCCTCACGCATGCAAAACAACTCACTGGTTTTATTTGAAAAGACAATAAAACACGGATGAATCTTCTTTACGCAGCTGTTTCATCCATTTTACAATTCATCACTTTGTAACCTGGCTTAAGATTAAAAGCGAGGCTAGATGTAGAGCTCCCTTCCATATTATATTATTTTATTTTATTTTGTTTTCCCAAACAATAGGCAAGTCGTTAATAACACAGCTGTTGAGTGGTTTACAATCTCGATTGTCCATTGGAAGACTATTCGCAGTTGCATTGGTTTTACTGCGATTTGTGATTGGTTGGCAAAATTTGCCATAAATTTTCAACGGTGACTTTATTTATCCAGGGTAACACGTAATAGCTACAGGCTAATAAACTTGTGGCCCTGATTTAAACAACTAATTACAAGTTAAAAATAGAACATCACTTAAAATTATGAATGAATAAAAACATGCGATTTAAAAAATCGAAAAATGATCATATAAAACTCGATTACTAACTATGAAAATGATGTAACAATTGCTGGTCCCTAAAAATCTTACTCCACATGTTGTGCTTAAAACAGGCTACAGAATCCACTTTCCTAGTAGATAAGGGTACATTATTCCAGAATCTTGAAGCGGATACTGCAAATGTGCGTCCACCTTCGGTTTCTCTTTTATATTTTGGGCAAATAGCGTTGAAATTAGCGTACCGTGTATTCCGTGAATGACGTTTGTGATTAATTACTAGGTGATCATCCAGGTAGCTTGGTAGAGACCCATGTATACGTTTGTACAAAATGGAGCATTTGTCTATGTTACATTGTTCATAAAAAGGAATCCAGTGTAGCTTATTAAATAGTGCTACCGATGATGCTTGGCGGTCTGCGTACAAGATAACTCGCGCTGCGCGCTTTTGGAACTTTAAAACTCTATTTAATAACTCCTTGTCGCACGATGACCAGATAACATTCACATAACTCAATACCGGGTGAATTATAGCATTATAGTATAGTAGGCGTTGAGATAACGGCAAAAATACTCTAATCTTACGTAATACAGCTATCCGCGAAGAAAGCCTCTTACAAATAATTTCGACATGCAAATTAAAAGAAAGCATGTTGTCAATTTCTAAACCCAAGAGGGTAGCACTGTTTACAATTTTGAGGGTTTTTACTCCATCTGTTGTAACATTCGGCAGATTGTGAAGTTTGGGTGCAAGTCTTTTCCCGGTAATCATCAAAACCTTCGTCTTTTCTTCGTTTAAAGGTAGCTTATTTGCATTAGCCCAAAGCTGTATTTCACTTACAGATGTGTTCAGTGAAAGTTCCAGTTGTGATATGTTCCTGAAATCCGAAGAAGTTGTAATTGTTGTATCGTCAGCGTAAAGATCAATTTGAGAACTGACGTGTAAAGGCAGATCATTAATGAATAGAATAAAAAACAAAGGGCCCAAAATACTGCCTTGAGGAACGCCATGTTTAACTAGACACTCACACGATTCCGCTCCGCCTAAATAAACTGCTTGTTTTCTACTAGACAAATAAGAACGACACCATCTGAGCTCTTGATTGACTATGCCATAAGCCTCCAACGTCTTTAGTAGAAGTTCGTGATCGACCATGTCAAACGCTTTTCGGTAATCCACAAGCAACATACCAGAGACCTTGTCATTGTCCAGACTGAATAAAAGATAATCGATAATTTTAATAAGAGCTGTCTCGGTACTGTGCTGTTTTCGGAACCCAGACTGTCTAGAGTAGACCAGATTATGTTCGTTGAGAAAGGTATAAAGACAATTATGCATGTGACGTTCAATAACCTTCGACAAAACGGGAAGCACGGAGATAGGTCGATAATTACAGGGGTCGTACCTCGCGCCACTTTTGAATAAAGGCGTCACCTTTGCAGTTTTCCATCGTGTAGGATATTTGCATGTAGAGAACGAAAGGTTAATTAACTTAGCAACACTCGGAGCAATAACAGGAGCAACAATACGTAGAAGACGAGCACTGATCTTGTCTATGCCCGAAGCTTTATGAGGACCAATTTTCATTATCATGGTGTAGACTTGCGCACTAGATATATCAGGAACTGAAAACAAATCAATTGGGTCCTTACGGGATTCGACAAAATTAATCAATTTGGACAGGTCTGAAGGAAAATATTATATGGTGTCAAGTAATTTATCGGCGATCGTCGAAAAGTAGGAGTTAAAATGATTAGCCATTTCCAAAGGGTCGTCCACGTCATGTCCGTCAATTTTGAGTCTGCTAATTTCTGGAGTATTCCTCTTTGGGCCAGTCAAAGTTTTTATTGATTTCCAGATTGCTGTTGCATTGTTTTTGTTGTTTTCAAAAGAATTATTATAGAATTCACGCTTAGCTGAACGAAGAATAGCAACGGCTTTGTTCCTTGCGGAACGATAATTAGCCCAATCAGCCATGTCGTCTGACCGCCTAGCAACCTTCAGTAAGTGATCCCTGATATGGAGCTGTTTAATCACTGCTTTCGTCATCCATTGAGGTTGAGTGGCCTGTTTCACGCGCTTTTCGCGCCATGGACAAAGGGAGTCAAGAACAGAGTTAAAAATTTGCTCCCATGCATAAATAATCAAATGAAGAATGATCCTCGCAGTTGTGAACGCAATTAATGCAATTGCGAAAAGAAGCCTGAAAAACATTCAGGACTTCAACGGGGTCCCCGTTGAAGTCCTGAATGTTTTTCAGGCTTCTTTTCGCAATTGCATTAATTGCGTTCACAACTGCGAGGATCATTCTTCATTTGATTTCATTTCCGCAGTTCATATATGATTCATTTCATATATCATTCATATGCATAAATAACATCGTCAAAATCATCAAACAAAAAAGCAGTGTCCCAGGGGGCTTGAAGGAGTGATTGTAAAAATTGCTTCTCATCAGGCTTAGGCGTTCGGTTTTTACTTTTAAAATCTTTTTAGTCTTGTAAATATTGGTCAAATGTAAGTTTGTTTAATTTCAGGCGATACGTGGCTTGTCTTACATATGCGAAGCTGCCAAGAAAGCCTGCCAGGTGGAAACCAAAAGACCGAATAATAGAATGATCCTGGACGATCCCCGCCAGCACGGAGAACAGTGACGTGGTGACTTGAAACTTAATAGGCGACAAGAAACGTTCAATTATTCTGAAAATGATCTCAAAAACAATGTCCTGAATAATGAGCATGCGGTTTAGAAATTAGATGTAAAATAGCACTACGAAGAAAAAACCAAATAAATAGAGAAAACTATTCTGGTTGTCTTCTTCTTCTTCTGGTTTAAAATCATTTAACTTGACAGTCTTCTTTTGTTTATAACCATATTTTGTTCGTTTGTCAATTTCTTTAAAGGCTGCTTTGAAGGCATGACTGACAGGCCTTATTACCTGACGGTCACACACATCTTTGAGGGGGTCTTCCACTCTAGACCACCCTTTTCTCCAAAATCAAACTAATTTAGAAGAAACCACCGTCATGCAACAATGATGTCTGAGTCTATTGTTGCCATGGAAACAGAATAAGCTTTTATAAGATCTCTTTAAAAGTGCTTCCTAAGTGAAAATAAATGAGCAAAAAACACTTATTCAGTGAGACAAGAAACAATTTTTTACACATTAGTTTTGTATTGATCTATGTCGTGAACCTCTTGCGGACTGACTCTGGTTATTGCAGAGAGAAAAATCCTTAAAGTTTCACTTTGCCAAAAATGGGTGTTTTTTGCCAAAACCTACAATCAATCATTCGAATGTTATGAAAGAAAAATTCAACAGATTTATTCTGGCTCAATGCATGGAAGGCTTGTCTACCTCACATTTGAGCCAAAAAAAAGCTGGTAAAAGTAAAAGCATGGAAAGTAAATAATTTTTGCCATTGACAATTCCATACCAGGAACAAAATTTTAAACTTAAATAGGGCCAAGAAAAAAATTGTTGTGGTCAGGTTTTGTCATCTATTCCAGCAATACCAGTGCAAAAGTGTTTGTTACGCGTGACGAAAAGGGGAATAAATCAGTCAATTATGACAATGCATTTCTCCAGCAAAGTAATTGCATAGAAATGGAATGAAAACAACAGCTCCAAACTAGTGCAAGAATTAAGTGAAAATCTTACCTCGCAAACGAGCAATCTGAATCCTTTATTCAGAGAGTTCACATTAGAAATCATCTCTTCTACTTCCAAGAGGAAGTTTGGGGGAAAAAAGTCAAACAAGAGCTCAATCTGTTCACATTTTAGCAGCAGTCAGCCAATCAGCAAGAATCTCACTACTGTTGCATCCTGGAAATTTCATATATCTTTGAGCGGGAAAGGCTACCCCCAAAACAATTTACTATTTTTTAAGTCTCTGACCATGCTTCAATCAATAATAATAATAATAATAACGTTTATTTCTTATATTGCGCAGTCTAACATACAATAAAGATATGATCGAATGCGCATTGCAACATTGAAATCTTAAAGTAATAAATGGCTAATCCAATTAATGATAATAATAATAATGATAATAATAATTTACAATTTTCGGAAAGCAATAAAAATAAAAATATGAGTTGATAAGAGAGCTAATAAAAAGCTAATTTAAAAAGATGTGTCTTTAGTAAAACTTTAAAAGTGTTCAATGATTGACATTGTCTAATTTCTAAAGGGAGTCGATTCCATACTTTGGGCGCGGCATTTTCAAACGCCCTATCACGTAGTGTCTTTTTTGTTCTATAAGTATTGTCCATTAGAAGTATGCCCCGGTGTGATCTCAACTGATACCGCGAGCTCCCTTTGATTTTTATCAAGTCTAAAAGATATTGTGGTGCGACACCGTAAATACATTTGTGAACTAGCATTGCTATCTTGAATTCTATTCTATGGGTAACCGGAAGCCAGTGCAGGTTGATCAGGGATGGTGTTATACTATCATACCTGGATACAGTACATACCAGCCGAGTTGCCGCGTTCTGCAGGCGTTGCAGCTTACCAAGATGAACAGCGGGCGTACCGTATAATAAACCGTTGCAGTAGTCTAATCGTGACATTATAATAGCCTGTACAATGGTCTTCCTATTGTCATATGATACTTTCTGATACGCCGGATGTCGTGTAGATGGTAATAAATAGCCTGACATATGCTGTTAATATGTGTGATCATATTCATGTTTGCATCAAACCAAACACCAAGATTTCTAACCGAGTAGACAGCAGAAACCATTACCTCGCCTACTTGCAAGTCATTTATCATAACCTTATTTAACTGTGCGCGTGTACCTATAATATGAAACTCAGTCTTAGCATCATTCAGCTGAAGTTTGTCTTGGACCAATCCTGCACAAACAGTTGTCCAGGCACCTTCAACTTTCAATGAAACTTCCACAAATGAAGATTGAAGCTTGGTGAGACAAGGCCCATTTGGTTTTACGCCTCTTGTCCATGAACAGCAAATTGTCAGCAGATCGTCGCGTAGAATTCCCGGTCACATCCGGGGCTTTAATAGGCTAAAGCCGCATTTGAGCCATGTGGTGTTCTTTAAAATATGGCGGAATTGTAAGATTTTAACGACTTTGTGTGGATCTCTGTCTGTTTTTGCGTTTGGTTCGTAACGATTTCTAAATGGGTACCACCGGAATTGAGGTGACGAGAAACATCATATTCAAGATCTTACCTTAGATAAACACCAGGTTATCGGATCGCTCTGTTTTTTCCGCTAAAAATCAAGCTCAATCTCGCCATTTCAGTATGGAGAAACACGTTCGAGGACTTTCATTGAAGGATTAAGGCCAAAGTTAGTTAGTTTGACCGCACTGGATAGGGAATTCTACGCGACGTGAAGCGAGCGTTTTAACAAAGTTTGTTGTTTTCACAGTGCCAATAAGCGGTTCTTTGAAACTGGCAAGGTTTAAGCCTTCTCAGCCCTTAATGATAAGCTCAGATGCCAGCAAATGTCCCAAAACACAGTTCTTTAGGACAATTTTGACACACTCCATGGTAAATTCTGCAAACGATCCTGCCGACCAGAAAGTGAATTCAAATGAGCCGAGTATAGTCACGTCACCAGCTTGTCATGTGACAGTAGACATGCTTATTGTACCCAGTCCTCGATCAAAATCGTTAAAGAAATAAGAGTTTTTATGCCTCCACCAACAAACTCACTTTTAGCAAAAAACCTAAGTTTTCCTTGCATTGTCTTGAGTGGAAGACCGCCTTAAGGGGCCTTGGTACCCTAAAGAATGTATGGAAACCTTAGGTTAGGGGGGTATCAAAACTCTTATTTCTGCGAAGATTTTGATCCAGGACTGGGTAATTGTTATGCATGTATCTTGTCACATGACAGCTCGGCTCAGTTGAATTCACTCTGAGGTCGACGAAATCATTTGCACGCTTTACCTTGGAATGTGTCAAAATTGCCTTAAATTATAGTGTTTTGGGCCTTTGCTGGTGCCTGAGCTCATCATCAAGTGCCGAGAAGAACGGCTTAGTGGCACTTTGTTCAAATGATCGCTTCAATCTGCTGATAGTTTGTTGCTCATGGACAAGGGGCCTAAAGCAAAGTACCTTTGTCTCACCAGGCTCCAATCTTCACATACGAAAGTTTCATGCCCTGCGAACAAATATCAACCCATAGATTCAGTAAGTAAAGTAACAATATCAACAGAGCTGATATCAAAACCCTAACTTGTTGCTAAGCAAAATGGTAGTTCAGTAAGAAATAATAGCACAGGGCTGAAAACCAAAAGCCCTTGTCTGTGGTCTACGTAATCTGAAATACAGCAGATGCAAAGTTGGATGTCTCAACTGGTTTATTGTAGAACTGGTAAAAAAAAACCTTGAGGATGACCATCCAGCTGTGCACAGGATTTCAGGAATGGGGACACTTGCCGCTGTCGCTTTAGAGGTGGCTGCAGCTCTAGTACTGTGTTGTTTCAATACATTGGTGTCTGACACCAGCCAACTCCATCACCAAACGGATCCATCTGGAAACAGTTTCCCTTGAAACCTGTTTGTAAGGTTTGATGAAACAGGAATGGGGACACTTGCCGCTTTCGCTTTAGAGGTGGCTGCAGCTCTAGTATTGTGTTGTTTGAATACTTTGGTGTCTGACCCCAGCCAACTCCATCACCAAACGGATCCATCTGGAAATAGTTTCCCTTGAAACCTGTTTGTAAGGCTTGATGAAACTGATAAAGAGTCAGTTACTTTCGGATCCCCGTAAAGGCTTGGTACGCTTGAGATATTCTTTCAAATAAGTAGACACATAGAATGATGAATCAGAAGGGTGGGCTTTTAACACAACAGATGGAGGTCTGTAGCCAGGCCTGCTTTGTTTGACGTGTTCAGTAAGCAGAAATTCAAATCCATCAGGCACTTCTCTCATGTAACCAATTTCAAGTATGTGTAAACTCTACTTGTGGTTGGCAGACACCAATTTAAGAGTAAGCAACTTTAAGTCAAGCTTATCAGGAGGAGTCAAGGAGGAAAGGTAAGTTAAGAGAGGTTGTACATCCCAGGTTGACTGGTAACGAGATGTTGCTTAGGAATCTTTGTACACACCTTTCATGAACCGAGAAACTAGTGGATGACTGCCAATGGTCATATTATTCTTAGATGCAGTGACTACAGATATGGCACTCCTGACAGTATCGATGGTGGTGTAAGTCAGACCCTATTCATGGAGGCTGACAAGGAAATCTAACACTGGTGTTAGGGGTGAGTTTTAAGGATCAGCCTTTCATTCACTACAAAAGTCAATCTACAGTTTGACGTACGGTTTGTTTGCGTTCCATCAGACTAGAACTTGAGGATGAACGCTGTAGCCTTGTCTGAAACATTTCTCCGCTTGAGGCTTTTCTGGGGAGCTTGCAAGCCATCAGTCTGAGCTGTTTCCGAAGGGGTTGTAGCGCATGGTTGTACGGTTGTGTCAATAGGTGATTGGACTGCGGAAGGAGAACTGGATTGTCCACTAACAGATGAAGAAGAGGCGTGAACCAAGGGTTTGTCGGTCAAACAGGAACTAGAAGGTACTCCAGTGGCTTGATCCTGCCCTATCTTCCGTAGGCAGGCTGTTGCAAAGCTGAAAAGGGGGGAAACATAGAAATAACATTCTCTCCAACTCATGAAATATACATTGACATATTTGGCACCTGGATCTGGTTTCCATAACACATAATTGGAAACCTTAAAATTAAGTCCATTTCAAAAGTGCCCCACATTTCGACTAAGTCCGTAATAGCTTCCAAGTTTAAAGACCATTCAGAGGAGCTGTTACTTTGGCGAGATTCAGTGTTAGCATCAACATTGGTAGAACCAGGTGTGTGACAAGCACTAAGCCGGCAGATTTTTCTCTTCACACACCACAGCCAGACTTCCTGAGCCACATCATTACATGCAGCAGATTTAACCCCCCCCCCCCCCCCCATGTTATTAACATATGCTACTAGTAGTGTTATGGTAGTGGTATCGTAGTGTTATCGGACTGGATACTTATGTGTTTATCTTTTAGGTTACTACACAAAGACTGCAGGCCAAACAAGACTGCTTTCATTTCTAAATAATTTTGTGGGAATATTGTTCTTCAACATTCCAAAACCCACCAGACTATTGTCCTTCACAGACTGCCCCCCATCCTACATGTGTTAGACGCATCAGTAGTGAGGATCGAATAAAGGCTGGTTTGCATTATATTCAGTTTAAATGCTGTATTCAAGTTGGTCACCCACCAGTGCAATTCTGATCTGGCCTTTGTACTTAAGCTCATGCGTGCAACATAATCACCCTACCTTACTAGCTTGTAAAGCTAAAATCTTATTTCGTTCTAAATGTCTGTAGTGTGACTCGCCAAACTGCACTCCTGAAAGACTGGATACTAACAGCCCTATGACCTAGGAAACCTCCCTAATAGTGGGATTCCCCCTGTTTAAGAGGTTCTCACAGGCCTCTCCTGGGCGTATAGTCATTGAGTTGCTATTCAGCAGAACTGCTAAGAAACTCTAATTCTTGTGTGGGTATGAGCATTGACTTTGAAGGGTGAATAACTAGCCATAATTTAAAAATGTATAAGTGTAACGGACGAGAAAGGAGTCATCAATGTGTCCCATACAAAAATGGCTTAGTGATTTGAGATGAGCATAGATTGGTTTCAACACTTTGGTAAATAAGCAAAGACGCCAACCCATTTGGAAAGCAGGTAAACGAAAATAATTACCCTGCCACTCAAACTTGAGGAAATTTTGATCCTCTTTTACTATAGGGATGGAATAGTGTACAACCTTAAGATCGACGGATGCCACTGATGAAGGATCCCGGTCGCATGAGTTTGAGGGCGGTATGGATGATATCCATTTTGAAGTGGTAGTATGCCACAAACTCATTAAGCAGTTTAAAATTCAGAATATGTCTATGGCTTCCATCTTTTTTAAGTCTCACAAATATGGTGGAGATAAAATCTCCATCACAAGGCTTAGATGGTTCTATAACCCCTTTGTTGAGGACTGTAGCTATTTCAGCATTTATGATTTTTTTTCCCAGACGAAAAAATAATTTGTTTGGGTTTGGAAGCCTGCACAGGTCTACAATCACCCTCAAACTCTTTGTGATGATGCTGGATGGCATCAAGAATAACAGAATCAGTAGTAACTGATTTCCTGTTTGCTATATGGTCCTTAACACAACCTGCTTTAAAATTAAGGACCATCTCTCACCTTGCCTTTCATTCATAGGCGTACGAGCCGGGGGGGGGAGGGGGCTGCAGCCTCCCCGGCTGCGGAAATCATGTAATTTTGCGGGCAAAACGCTCTTGATTCGGGCAACGACACTTGGGAGAAAACATTGTAAAATAATGCTGATGGCGTGATTTCCAAACGTTTTGTAAATAAAGTTTCTAGTTAGTTACTTGTCAAGCGATCAGATGCCCGAAAGTGGTTTCTTCAGAGATTTGGTAATTTGAATAATATCGTTGAAAATGTAAAGTGTATCGTTTCGATGACATCTGCTGCAGTTCGCGCCTAATTTTCGCGCCAATTCCGCTGAGAGCGGGAAAACGTTTTGACGAGTTCACATGAAGGTCAGGTTTAAGGTTTCTTCGTTGAAGTTCGTTCGATTCTTTGTGGAGTCCGTGGACTTTAAAGGTTCAAGAAAAAGTGAAAAACTTAGAAGGTGACTAAAGGTCAATCGGCCGTCAAGGTCAACAAGGCGAAAGGTTAATACTACACAAATTCCATTTAGTAATTTGTTTTGCTACTCCAGACAGACCAACGATTGTTCAATCGATTCAATTCAAGAAAACACAATCATGTCGAAAAATCAATAAAGACAGCGGCAGAAGTCATTGACGTATTGCATGAAAAGAGCCTTAATATAATGACACCAGAGTTCTCGAAGTTCTCATCTATTTTGGCCGTCATTCCCGCAACATCATGCTCAGCGGAACGGTCATTCAGCGGACTCCTGCGGTTGAAGACTTACCTTCGTAACACCCCTCAATAGCCTCGCTATCATCTGTATTGAGCGCGCCTCTGGAAATCAAGACAATGCCAACAGTAAGGACAAGATGATTGACATTTTCGGACAACGCCATGGAAGGAAGAACTTTTTTCTTTTAATACGTTTTAGATTACAGAGACTGTTGATAGAATGATCGTAATGATCATTTTTCCAATGATAGCAGTTTCATTAGATGCGAAAATGGTGAACGTCTGCGTTTATATCCCGAGTTTAAACCTCACGCTTTCGGGCATTGCGTAATATTTTCGGGCAATAAAGTCACCGTTCCCCCCCCTCCCCCCCCCCCCCCATCATGTCCGAAAGTGCCCGTACGCGTATGCTTTCAGCTTTCATTGATCCTTCCGGTGTTGTTTAGTGTGGGCACCCCTTGATGCTAGGCTGTTGGCTGAAAAAATGCTGTTGTGAGTTAAGCTTCTGTGTGGCAAATTTCCCATGTGCTCGAGCTCTAGAGTATGGCTTTGCAATTCAAAGTGTGGCCTGTTGAACCTTTGCTTAGGAGCCTTGTAGCCCTGTGATGATGTGCTAGTACTGGAGGATTTTGGCATCTGTATCCCTGCTTTCTTCAATTCCGAAATACCTTTTTCTAATTGCTTCGAGAGATAATCTCCAAACTACTTAGAGGAGTAATATCTTCCTTGCATAGCCGGGTGTAAGGTGGATTCAACTCGGGTTTAATTAATTCCCGTCTCTTCATGTTCGACTTGTGGTGCGTATGGCACTAGCCTGCGTAGCAAGCGTTTCCGTGTAGTTTCCCAGCAAAGAAACACCGAGGAACGGGATTTTAGAAGTTTTAGCCGCGGGAAAAATGGGACGAGAGCAAAAAAATTGGCCCCATTTATCGCGCGGGCAAAACATTAAGAAATCCCTTTGTTCGGTCTATCTTTGCTAGGAAACCACACGGAAACGTTTGCTAAGCAGGCTAGTATGGCACAAGAGAGCAATGCTATCCATGATAACCGTGAGAGTTTCTCTCGTATTAGGCGTGTCGCCAGACTGAATGGAGCTACATGTAACAAGCTTGCCACTCAAAGTACACAGAGCAGATAAGACGGGCAACAAAAACTTCTTTGACACTTGTGACGTTAAGCAGCTTGACATTCTCCGGTGGTGAATATTTGTCGGCGATCTCTTTGACAGTG